>SKCR01014367.1:0-136220 GCA_019454045.1 Zanthoxylum bungeanum
AGTGACTGGCGTCAATCACTCAAAGTGAAAGACATCCATCACTTGATTGACGAATGATGTGACACTAGTTGCGACTAGCGATTTGATGCTTGATTTGACTTGCGTGCCGCACTCGAATTCGAAATGCGAATGCGCTCGCAAATAATCCCAGGCTTGGGTTCGCTAATTCCAAATTAACGCATTTTCTGTTGCGACGCAATTAAATCTAATTTAATTAAATTATCATGCCTAGCATAATTCTATTCACGTCACTAACGAATTAATTCATTCGTCCGAATTAAAATCTAATTTAATTCCGCGTCGAAATCCAATTTCGTTTAATATATCAAATATATTAATTTATCGATTAATTCCAAATTAATCGTTATCTCTCTTAATTGATATTTTATCCCAGATAAAATATCACCGCAATTAATCATATATTAATTTTCTCTCTTTTCTAATTAATCCTAGATTAATTTAGAGTGCGAGTCATACGTCATCGGTGAATCTTCGGGAAGCGACCCATGAGATCCTCAGATGTGTTGGCAGTAAATTCGGTCGTCGGACTATACGAACATGTAGTAGTACCTAGTACTACGTTTATACCGATTTACAAGACAAGGTTGGCTTCTAGCAAAGCGCCAAGCCTACCCAATTCTCCAGAAATATCCTTACAGGAATAAAGGATCTATATCAGGCGTAGTATAAGTAGTATTGTGTATGTCGATCCAGTTTCGGATGATCACGTGCTAGGCCTGGGGCTGGAATTGTGTCTGCCCCGTACGAAGCACATATCGGATGACTGGTAACTAGTCTCTATAATCGGATAAACATGACCTTGTCATTTTATCCCGATGACTGCAATACTTAAGAGTACTAGTATCGTATCCTACGTGACCATCATCTCCATATGACTGGAGTGACACTTCCGTCTTGACATCACACCCAACACACTACGATTCTCAATATACCCAGCATAGACGTACACATAACCTGTTAAAGCCCTTGACGACAACAACCAAAGTATATTGATTGTCGCAAGTATTGCGGTGGTGCAAGTCTCATGTAAGACCAAATACACCTACCCTGATTTCGGACTTCCATAGACACATAGTCATACTACCAATGGAATTCTGTGGGGGTCTATCCAGAGCGAAGCAGCAGTTTCCCGTACCATCGGTAAAACACAACCTCCTATTACACTTGCATGAGTATCCTATACCCAAATATATGAGAACTTTGCCGTTGTGCCCTCACAACACACACAAGTGTAATACTAGTCTTTTACGTATTTATCGATGTCCAATTTTGATAATACTCTGACTAGGGATATTTAATGATTTATCCTTCGTGGACTGATACTGTCTCATATCATTCTCAATCCAGGAAAAATCATAAGGACCTCCTATCATTTATACATCTAGGTGATCTAATCACAAATGATAAGAGTGCAATCTCCTTTGTCACATAGTTAATTGTACAACAACACCATGATCTGTACAAATAGTGACGCTATGGTCATAATTGTCCAACACCTTCAACAAAGATCGTTAAAATCACACAGCCCCATTCACGCAACACACCCCTTCACAATACAACCCTATTCACCCACCGAACAACCCTAAACCAATGACCTTAAGCGGCCTCACCTCCACGCACACATAAGCCACCACATTGCTTTCACATAAACCATGCCACACTGCCACCGAGCAAATCATCAACAAATCGCCACCTTAACCGACACATAGCCCTCAACTCCACGCCAAATCCAGCCCCCTCACATACCCATAAAAGACCAACACACACTCATAAATAAAAGGTCCATTGACCATAAATTCAATTCACGCCAACAGCCTCAATTCACGTCACAAACACCCCTCAACTGGACCCCTAACAGCCCCTGAACTGCACTCAAAAACAGCCCATGAATTACACATTAAAATACCCAAAATCAGCCCCAGTAAAGCTATCTTAAACCACCTGAAATTCTGCCCTGAAACACTGCCCGAATATCGCAGAAACAGTGAGCAAACAGCAGCCCTAAATAGTGAAGCAATGAAGGAAAACACCGAACCAGTAAATCAGAAAAGCCGCGGAGCATCAACCCTTCCAACAACCGCGTAACGCACTTCCAAGAGACGACTTAAGAGGTTAGACCTGAGGGTACCCCTTTTTATTCATTCTCCTTTATTTTTATTTATTTTCTTATTTTACTTTGCATGAGTATTGTTGATTGGTGTATGATATGACCTTCAGATGAATGGAATATGTGTTCTCTCTTGTGGTATATCGAATGGAAAATCAGACATAAATTCCGTAGCTGAATCCGAATGGATGGTAATGCGGTCTATACTTGGGATACAATGCCACATACCGCTTGAGAGACACACATATTTCATTTCGTCCAACCTTGTGTTTATGCATGATTTAGTCGTTTAGTATGTTATTTATTTTTCTAAGCATGATGTAGTCGTTTAGTATGTTATTTTTTTTTTATGTATGATTTAGTTGGTTATTTCCGAGCATGATTAGTTATTTCTTTTGCATTAGGAATTTAATTTATGTTTATGTTTAAGTTGTTATTTACTTTTCGTGTTTGATAATTAAATATGTTCATAAGATTATTGTGTGTTTGCCGTTATGACGACTTATTTTTATGCATGCAAATTTAGATATAGGTTTTACTTTTACGCTTGCCAACTTAGATATAGATTGTATGCACACTTAGATGTAGGTCAATCTCGTATATGTAGGTTTTGTAGACTTGGTTAAATTATAGCACAAATCTTTTCATTACAAGAGGCATAAGTAAGGGACCATTCCGAACCCAACGGTTTGAGGTCTTCCCTTGCTAGGGGTGAGTGCGTCATTAAATCATTTTCCCAGTTCACACTGGGTGGCGACTCCATTATTCTCTCGTTTAGTTCCCCGTGGGCTATTCTGTACTCTCGACTAGGCCGCGAGCCTAGAACAACGTCGTTAATTTATGTGTCCTACAGTCTGGCGACTCCACTGGGGATAGAGAATCGGCCCTGAAATAATGTCTTGTAATGATTGTGATTTGTGCTTTAGTTAACCGTGTCTACCGTGGGTTGAAGAGGTTTAATCAACGATATTATTAGAGCTTGGTAATGGTTTGGTGTCTTCCTTTATTCACTACCTTTCTATCTATGAAGAGAAAAGACGTGAATGCACCTAGATAATCATTCACCTCGAAGCTTGCTGTGATGGACGAATTCGGAGGACTTGTTGTTTATTCCTATCACCAAGGCGATAAGAGCCTAAGATGCTTGGGTATTTAAGAGAGTTCGCTCCACCCTCATTCTAGGGAATCTACAATGCGAAATCCATTTGACAGTTAGTCACGCATCTTAACTCGTTGGCACGTACCTTAGCGTATAAAAAAGGTGCGCTCACTTGGTCGTTTGAACCCTTGAGTGAGGAGTCCTAGTTGTGGGCAATCCTTCATCGACGAGAGCCTTTGTCTATACCCTTATAAACCCGCATATGAACTGTAGTTGTAAGACTAATAGAAACTATTCTGTATGCGTACGTTTATGACCGTCGTCATTTGGATTCAGTTGGACTTCTTGTCAAGAGACGTGAACTTGTTGGGCCATTTAAACTGGGACGAGTTCGTGCCTTTGAGAATTGGGCCAAAAGCCTATAAAATCCCGAGGGCCACTTTATGTTTAGGCCTTTTATCATTTGAAGTTATTTAGCTATGTTATCGCAAAAGTGTAAACCTGTTGGGCCTTTTCAACTGGGACAAGTTTGCACCTCGCAATAATATGATTGAATGCTTTAAAATGACAATGGGCCGACTTATATATTCCATACATCGCACGCATCTCATGCACCTCATGCATACACGCATCATGTTAACCCTTGTTTCTAAAAGCCATCATAGATACCCATTGGGTTAGGAAAGAAATAAGACTCGTCAAAAGACCGTCAGCCAACATGAGCGAGTCAGTCAACGAGGGATCCCGCCTGGATCAATTGGAGACCAAAGTAACCAAAATTGCCGAGCAGTTGCAAGTTTTGACCAATACTGTGGCCAGTTTGACCGTACCCCGTATAGCCAATAACATAAAGTTGTGCAACCAGAATGGAAAGACCATTGGGGAACCTTCAAGGACCAAGCCCACTCCCTCTAAGGTTGCCCCTATCAGAAACAGACGATTCTCCAATCTTGGTAGACCTTTGTCAGAGGTGTTTGAAGAGCTGAAAAGGCAAGGACTCCTGAATCCCTTAGAGCCTAAACCACTTCCAAACCCTGTGCCACGTTACCTTAACCTGAACCTTTACCGTTACCTCCATCAGTAAAAAGGCCACAAAACCGACAACTGTACCCGCCTTAGGCATGAGATCCAAGACCTCATTGATTCCTATAAAATACCCGACCCAGAAAAAGAGCAACTCAACACGCATAGAAAACCTCCACCCACCCACATAATCAACTCCGGCCTACCTGACAGCCTTGTCCTCCAAACTCATAACCACCAAACTTCTCGCATGGGGATATGAGACAGTAGTGGTAAATGTGAAATAACGCAGATGGGGAATTTCTGGGAAAACTTCTCGGACAGTGATGATAAGGAGGTTGCAGAAAAAGGAAGTAAATGGGAAAAAGAACTACTGTACTTGGAGAATCTGATGGTCGAAGGAAGCAAGAAGACCGGGGGAGACGAAGTTGCCAATTATGGAGATGTTTGTTTCCCTGATCTTATTCAAATGTGATCCATCATTTATTAATAATAAGGACATTGACTTCGTCTACTTGTTCCAATCTTTTCCTTAATAATAATAAAGACGTTCATTTCGCTTACCTGCCTGAGTCCCTTCCTTTCAATCTGCACGACGTGAGTATATTTGACAAAAGCATTCAACCATGGTACTATGATATTTAGCGATATTTAGAACACAAGGAATTCCCGAAAGAAGCAAGTAGAAAACACAAGATAGCCATTCAGAAGTGGCTTCTCAATATGTGAGTTTGAAGGGAGAACTATACAAAAGACAAGCGAATGACATTCAGCTGAAGTGTTTAAGAAAAGAAGAAGCTGGAAAGGCAATGGAAACAGTACTGCTTGTGGAAGTTGAGATACAGTCCATGAAGGTATTAGCAGAAACAGAGTTACCTGAACAAGAATGGGCCTCGTAGAGATTTGAACAGTTGGTATTGCTCGATAAGAAGAGAATAAAGTCCTTACATCATATGCAGTTATACCAGAAGAGATTGGCCCGGGATTTCAATAAAAGGTGCGTCCTAGTAAGATCAGAGAGGGAGATCTGATATTTAAGCAGTCAAAGCCGTTAACGATGGACCCGAGAGGAAAGTTCAAACTTAACTGGGAAGGGCCATACGTAGTCAAGAAAGTAATGGGAAACGGGGCAGTGAGACTGTCAGATTTAGAAGGGAACGAGTTTGCCGGGCCAATCAACGTGGACAGACTGAAGTAATATTTCGCCTAAGGAAGTAGAGACAGAGCAGATACTGGGAGAACTGGCAGAAGACCTAACCCAACGAGATAGGAAATTGATCCACGCATGCATACATGTAATGCACTTATAATTTTTGTGTTTGTTCTGTATTTGTAGGTTTCAGACAAAAGAGAACTGCACAATCACCAGAAGAGAACCGGCAGGAGGAAACTATAAGTAGACCCATGGGGCGATCAGAGACATGCGTAGGCACATGGCGCCAAGGAGCACAATGAGGGTCTAAACCATCAGGAACATGGAGTACCTCCACACATGCATACATACACATCACATGCATGCGTTTTTATTCTGTTATTTTGTTTGTGTTCACAAGTCTCGTAGAAAAGAAGGAAAGGCGGCAAAATACAAGAAAGCTGAGAGCAACAAAACAGTATCAACAGTTTTCAGAAATGGATCCCCAGGGTTGAGGCCCACACATAATCATCAGTTTTGGTAATGAACCCTCAGGGTTGAGGCCTGCGCTACCAGCAGTTTTCAAGAATGAATCCCAGAGGGCGAAGCCCACATTATTAGAGGTTGAAGAATTCCAGTGAAATGAAAAAAAAAAGGAGAGAGAGAAAAGTCTTTGATGGTTAGGCATATGTCCGGTGATGACATTGTTTGCTGTAGGGAGAAACCTTAGAAACAATAAGTGCGAGCTGTGCTCTCATCCGGTATTCTGAGTGGTTGATCTTGGCTCGACTCACGAGCACTTAATTATGGGATTTTAAGCAGTAGAAGCCTGAGTGGTCGGCGAGATGACTAGTCGAAGAGATAACGAATCAGTAAATGACCGTTTGCCTAGTTGTCCATCCTGGTTTACGTATGCTACGATATATGATATGGTTGGAAACAAAGAAGAAGTCTCTGAAAAGAAAAGGAAAAAAAGACCACCTATAACCGATAAGCGTGAAGCTACCCATGGGCGAGTATTAGGACCACCATGAGGAGAAATGCTACCTTAAAGGGTAGGTGTGTCGAAAAAGAGAAAGAAAGAAAAAAGAAAGAAAGAAAAGAGAAAAAGAAAAAAAAAGAGAGAGAGAAAAAGAAAGTTCAAAATGAAAAGAAAGGAGACAAAAGGAAAAATAAGGAAACCATATCATGTTGAGTATGAGAAAGTGATCACAGAGTATGATCAAGACATCTCAGATGGTTAGACCCACTGATCCAATTCTCTGAGACAAAATCATCGAGTTGGCTTACTTAAGGATTAAGCTGCAAAAGAGCCTTGGCACACACACACTAGGAGTCTAGTTCAGATCACTCATTCAGACGAGTGGATTTGAGTGTATTAAGTACTTTGAAGGTTCTCTGGTTTCGACATGAAGCATCCGTTGAGGACGAAAATATGTTTAGCTATCAGGATTATCTCGTGAGAGGCAATACAGTATATTGATATGCAACATCACATCAGGAGATCTACCTTGATCTAATGAAAACAGCAAAGGATATTATCGAGACTGGGGGCGACCAGTATACCCTTTCTCATACAACACGGTTCGGAAATGGACCGCTATCACATCAGACGTCGAAAATGACACTCCAAAAATGGAGCACGGTCTGGAAATGGACAACTATCACATCAGACTCCGAAAATAGCACTCCAAAATTAGAGCACGGTCTGGAAATGGACAACTATCACATCAGACGCTGAAAATGGAACTCCGAAAATGGAGCACGGTCCTGAAATGGACAACAATCAACGACGCCTCAAAATGAGGTTTAGCATGCTGAAAATGGCGCTCCAAAAATGGAGCACAGTTCGAAAATGGACAACTATCACATCAGCGACGCCTCAAAATGAGGTTTAGCATGCCGAAAATGGCGCTCCAAAAATGGAGCAAAGTTTAAAAATGGACCACCATCACATCAGCGACGCCTCAAAATGAGGTTTAGTATGCCAAAAATGGTGCTCCAAAAATGGAGCACAGTTCGAAAATGGACAACCATCACATCAGCGATGCCTCAAAATGAGGTTTAACATGCCGAAAATGGCACTCCAAAAATGGAGCACAGTTAAAAAATGAACCACCGTCACACCAGAGACGCCTCAAAATGAGGTTTAGCACGCTGAAAATGGCGCTCCAAAAATGTAGTACGATTCGGAAATGGACCACAATCTCAACTCAGTAACGATTTGAAAATGGACCGACTCTCATCAGTTCAATTCAGTAGTGATTCCTAGAGAGCACAACATCTTGCAGGGATGAACCTCAGGGGTCGCAACACCTCACCACCAGATTAACTCAGCTTGAAACATCTCAGAGCAACATGCAAGTCAAGCAGCGGCTGGCGAGCCATGTAAGTAAAAATGCATTGCATAACTTTGATAGGATTGTCACTGTCACACACTGCACAAGTCCCATCAAAGTGGGGGCGACTGTAGGCACTGTATTTTTGCATATAAGTCCCGATGATGAGTCTCACATGGAGACACTACCTCTTTAAGTTGTGGAAGTCGTGGGAAACAGATGTCGGAAGGGAAGAGTCAGAAATTGACACCTTGTTGGATTTAATTCGTTTGCTTAGCTTCGGGTTGCTCGTTAAGCCTCTGTATTAAAATTATCCTTAGCCCAAAATCCTCGCAAGTCACACACCCAAGCCCACACACCACCAACCACACTCCCAAAGCCCATCAAATAACCATTCTACACGCCCATAAGCCTCCAAGCCCATTAAATCACATCCAAAAATATTCAAACAGATTAAACACATGTTAAGATCCCATAAATCACTTTCCTAATTAAATTAAATCACATGCCTAAATAAAATAAAAATAAAATAAAATCTCATAAATCACCTTCCCAAACTAAATAAAATAAAATCAAATAAAATCAAATTACCTTCATAATTTGGAGAGATTCTTTCCTTATGACACATATTAAAACATCCTCTCATAATTACACAATATTCTTTCCCTATTCACAATATGATAACCCCAACATTTGCCTATAAAAAAGGCATAAACCAAACCCTTAGGACCCCTTAGAGCTATTTGACGCCCAACAAAGAAGAAATAAGCCCTAAAGCTCATTCACACCTCTTCTCTCTCTAGCTAGCATTCATGCCATTGCCCTTCTCACAGCCTAACCTCTCTATGCCTCCCTCTAAAACAAAAATCACAAACAAAACCAAAGACACCCCAACATCTCACGCCCAACCTCTCTCACTCACTACTCTCTCTCACGGCCACAATACATAAACCCTTCAACAAAGATCCTTAAAAGCACACAACCCCATTCACGCAACACACCCCTTCACAACACAGCCCTATTCACCCACCGAACAACCCTAAACCAATGACCTTAAGCAGCCTCACCTCCACGCACACATAAGCCACACATCTGCTTTCACATAAACCACGCCACACTGCCACCGAGCAAATCATCAACAAATCAACCACCTTAACCGGACACATAAGCCCTCAACTCCACGCCAAATCCAGCCCCCCTCACGTACCCATAAAAGACCAACACACACTCATAAATAAATGGCTCATTGACCACAAATTCAATTCATGCCAAACAGCCTCAAGTTCACGCAAACAAACAGCCCTCACAACAGCTCTTATTCACATCACAAACACCCATCAACTGGACCCCTAAACAGCCCCTAAACTGCACTCAAAACCAGCACCTGAACTGCACCTTAAAACACCCAAAACCAGTCCCAGTAAAGTGTCTTAAACCACCGAAATTCTGCCTGGAAACACTGCCTGAATATCACAGAAATAGTGAGCAAACAGCAGCCCGAAATAGTGAAGCAACGAAGGAAAACAACGAACCAGTAAATCGGAAAAGCCGCGGAGTATCAACCTTTCCGAAAACCGCGTAACACACTTCCAAGAGACGACTTAAGAGGTTAGACCTGAGGGCACCACTTTTTATTCATTCTCCTTTATTTTTATTTAATTTCTTATTTTACTTTGCATGAGTATTGTTGATTGGTGTATGATATGACCTTCGGATGAATGGAATATGTGTTCTCTCTTGTGGTATATCGGATGGAAACTCAGACATAAATTCCGTAGCCGAATCCGAATGGACGGTAATGCGGTCTGTATTTGGTATACAATGCCACGTATCGCTTGAGAGACAGACATATTTCATTTCGTCCAACCTTGTGTTTATGTATGATTTAGTCGTTAAGTATGCCATTTATTTTTCTAAGCATGACGTAGTAGTTTAGTATGTTATTTATTTTCTTATGTATGATTTAGTTGGTTATTTCTGAGCATGATTAGTTATTTCTTTTGCATTAGGAATTTAATTTATTTTTATGTTTAGGTTGTTATTTACTTTTCGTGTTTGATAATTAAATATGTTCATAATTATTGTGTGTTATTGTGTGTTTGCCGTTATGACAACTTACTTTTATGCATGCAAATTAGATAGGTTTTACTTTTACGCTTGAGAACTTAGATATAAGTTGTATGCACACTTAGATGTAGGTCATTCTCGTATACCTAGGTTGTGTAGACTTGGTTAAATTATAGCACAAATCTTTTCATTACAAGAGACATAAGTAAGGAACCATTCCGAAACCAACGGTTTGAGGTCTTCCCTTGCGAGGGGTGAGTGCGACCTTAAATCATTTTCCCAGTTCACACTGGGTGGCGACTCCATTATTCTCCGGTTTAGTTCCCCGTGGGCTATTCCGTACTCCCGACTAGGCCATGAACCTAGAACAGCGTCGCCGATTTCTGTGTCCTACACGAAGGCCTGATGGAAAGGTTGAAACTTTCAAGGTCTGGCTAGTTGTGAAAGGTTACACACAGCGACCCGGTGTAGACTATGATGAAACATTTTCATCAGTTGCGATGCTAAAGTATATTAGGATTTTATTGGCTATAGTTGCCTACCACGACTACAAGATTTAGCTGATGGATGGCAAAAACAACATTCTTGAATGGATTTATTGAAAAAATCTATATGGAACAACTATATGGTTTGCATCCAGCCAAGACTTGGGTATGATTTATAAGCTTTAGAAGTTCGTTATAGACTTAAGCAAGCTTCACAGAGTTAGAATATTCGATTTGATGAGATTTTTAGATTGTCTATTTTCTCAAGAATACAGAAGAATCATGTGTGTTTTGAAAAGATCAGTGAGAGTATGATGTTGTTTTTAGTACTCTATGTGGATGACATCTTGATCATTGAGAATGCTGTCAGGATTGTGCAGAGGAGCTGAAAGCTTATCTATGTAAAAACTTCTCCATGAAAGACCAGGGTGAACCTTATTATGTCTTGGGCATAAAACTCTATAGAGGTAGAGAGAAAAAGCTAATTAGACTGTCTCAAGCCACGTACATAGATAAGATCTTATAAATGTATAATTTTAGTAACTGTAAGACAATTAATATACATTTTTGATATGGAATACGTCTTTCGAAGAAGATGTGTCCACAAACTGAGGATGAGAAAATAAAGGTTTAATCAATCTCATACTTCATGTTTGGGCAATATCATGTATGCCATGTGTTGGGGCAGTTGTGGAACCCCTAGGGTCGGATCGGTGCCCCGGGCAGCGGAAATGGGTCTAACCCATGGATATCAAGTATGGGTGTAATTTTAAATCATTTAATGAAATATTATATTCCAATATTTTAAATCATTTAATGAAATAATATAATCCATTACGTATAGGAAAAAACCGGGACTGAATCGGAGTCTGGAAGCTCCAGAATGAAGCAAAACAAAAAAATAGCGCGCGTCAAGGGCCTGAAGCGTGTGAAGTCCACATGCTATAGTGCGTGCGTGCGCACTGTAGCGCGACCTGAACCCCATTTATTTTTTATTTTTATTCGTTTGCTTTGGATTTCAAAAGCACGGCTCTTTGGAAAATTTCCAGAGAGCTGATGCTATTAGGGTCTATTACCCTAATAGCTTCTGGTCTTCCCTAAACACTTCAAAAATACTCAAAATTAATTTTTAATTTCAAAACCAACATAAACACATGTTATAGAATAAAAATCAAGTTTTTCAAAATATCAAATATTTTTACAAAACATAAATTTATTCTAAATACGCACTTGCGTAAATTTTTAATCCATTACATAAACCAAATTAGAATCCCAATAAGAAATATCTCGTGAACAATTCTAGGTCATCCAAAGGTGGTCAAATGATTCTAGAAGGGTAGCCATAACTCTAAGCTTTAATCTAGAGTTCCAAACTCTTGTTAATTGTTCCATGTCCAACATGAACATCTTTGACCTAATTACAAGCATGTTGTGTTTATACTTCTAAAGTATCCTAACACAATTTATTAGCCTTATTTCAACATTAAGCCATGTGATCATGCATCTAATACACAAATAAACATAACTTAGGAGAAGATCAAACATTACCTAGTAAGCTTGATGCAGGATCCAATCAACTTCTCATTTATTGAAATTGTCGGAGAACCTCCAAGGTGTGCAAGCTCGACTTCAAGATCTAATCTCGATTTCCAACGCAAGCAAGCTTCACTTCAAGATCTAATCTTGATTTCTCTTTAATGAAATGTTTTAGAGACCTCACAAGATTCTCTAAGCACTTCTCTAACTTAGACTAATTTCTCTAAGAATTTGCTTGTATTTTTTCTTGTAATTAAAACCTTCCTAAAGCTTGCTATTTATAGCAAAACTTAGGTAATTTTTAATTAATAAAAATTGTAATCAACTTTTAAGTGGGCTTAATCTAATTTGTCCAAATATGTATAATTAGGTGTGATTAATCTCCATTGTCTCCCACTTTAATTTAATCCAATTAAATCAAGCCAAGGATTAGGAAATGGATTAGTTAAATGTTTGCCACCTTGATTTAATCCAATTAAATCAAGCCAAAACCACCTATTATTACATACTTACAATTACCATAATATCCTCAAATGGTAGAGATAATTATGATTTTACAATTAAGCCCTTGTGTAATTATTGAATTAATCCAATTAATCCAATTAGGTCAAAGTAAATAATCAATGTTATCCAATAACACTTGATTATCTTAGTTGATAATTATAATATCCAATATTATCTTTTATCAAAATTAATCGGCTACCCAAGTGTTCAACGAGTACACTTCATATTGGGACTCTCTAAGTTCAGACACGTTCGTCATATAAGCCTGGCTAATATGTACACAATTCGGCCACCTCTGAATTAATGAAGAAAACTAAGGACCTTTCTGAACTATACAAGTCGAGGTCATCACATATGTTTAATAATCCCTCCGTTGTAAGCTATCCAAGTTGTGCTTAGGAAACATAGAATATACCGTCAAGTTTTCGAGGCGCACATCTCATGTCGACATGTCCACGATTCTTTACAACTGATGTGATCCACCTTAGGTGATCGGCTTTGGCCAAAGTCTTTAAGAATCGTGACTTTACTCACATGGATACCTAAACCCCTTATGGTACATATACAGGCCGACAAATTCTATCTTGCTTCGCACTTGATTACTGAGTGCATCGGTCCACACCCAACGAACATCTAGAGGCCAGACCATGAAAGGTTTCTGACATACATGGCATCAAAGTGTGGATGATCTCACACTAAATCAATGCTATCCTATAGTCAAAGGATTATATATGTTACTCAACTCGATGAGATTCCTATTGACGGTGGTGTGTACTTCCAACTATTAGGAATCACCTATGAGTCATTCAGTATTCGCTCCAACGAATACCCACATGTCTATACGAGTTTCCAAAACTCATGGTACATCGCGTTAAACCATTGAACTCCAATTCCAATATACGACACGTGCTAGTCTTCTAGGTTATAGGAATTCGACCGTATTCGAAAACCAACGACTAGGAATATTTACTTTAAGAGTAGTTTACACCTAGTGTCAAGACTATTCTAAGGTCGATGGCATTCTTAACATATCTATACATCAATTTAATACGCATAATGAAAATACCATTAATAAGGTATGAAATGAAAAATGTAGTTATTTTATTAATAAATAATAAAATGTACAAATCGGATTGGCACTCCAAGCACCAACTTCATCAAACTCCCACTTGCTTAGTGCCATTCTGGATGGTACCTTCGTCCCATCTCTTCCATATTTTTATCGAATAACTTAGGAGGTAAGGCCTTTGTAAGTGGGTCTGCTTTGTTGTCTTGTCCTTGAATCTTCAAGACCACTATGTCTTTTCGTTCAATAATCTCTCTAATTACGCGAAATTTCCTTTCCAGGTGTTTAGACTTGGAATGCGACCTCGGCTCCTTAGCCTGCGTGATGGCTCCGTTATTATCACAGTACAATGGGATCGAATCCGCAATACTAGGCAAAATGCCAAGTTCTGTGATAAAATTCTAATCCAAACAACTTATTTAGTATCTTCTGAAGCCGCTATAAATTCCGCCTCAGTGGTGGAATTAGCTGTTGAGCCTTACTTTGAACAACGCCATCTTACAGCAACACCATTAAGGGTAAATATTTATCCTGATGTAGATTTTCTATCATATGGATCTCCCTGGAAGTCGGAGTCTGTATAACCATTAACTTGTAGCTCATCTTCTCCATATATCAGAAACTTATCCTTGGTGCCTTTAAGATACTTTAGGATATGTTTCACAACTGTCCAATGATCATTACCTGGATCAGATTGATATTGGCTGGTCACACTGACGCCGAAACTGATGTCAGGTCTAGTACATAACATAACATACATTATACTTCCAATACAAGAAGCATATGGCAAATTAGACATCCTAACTCTCTCTTCCTCAGTTTGAGGTGTCATTTTCTCCGAAAGATGTATGCCATATCAGAAATGTACATTTACTGCCTTGCAGTTGGTAAAACTGTACATTTCTAACATCTTGTCTATGTACGTCGATTGTGACAACCCTATAAGCTTCCTAACTCTATCTCGGTAGAGCCTTATACCTAGTATATATGAAGCTTCACCATATATTTAATGGAGAAGTTCTTGCAAAGGTAGGCTTTCACACTTTGCATCATCCCTATATCATTTCCTATGATAAAGATGTCATCTACATACGATACTAGGAAAACTATCATGCTCCCACTAAATTTCGTATAAACACATGGTTCTTCATCATTTTTGATGAATACAGATAATCTAATTATCTTATCAAAACAACGATTCCAGCTTCGGTATGCCTGTTTAAGTCTATAAATATACTTTTGGAGCTTACAAACCAAGTTTGAAGTCTCACTGGATACGAACCCTCTGGTTGTTCCATATAGATATCCTCTTCAAGGAATCCATTTAGGAAAGTGGTTTTCACATCTATCTGCCATATCTCATAGTCGTGATATGCATGTTGGAAAATTATGACCAATAGCATCATTATTTGTACAGAACATGGTGTTGTTGTACAAATTAACTATGTAACAAAAGAAATTGCTCTTTTATCATTTGTAATTGGATTACTGGGATATATAAATGATAAAAGTCCATATGATTAGTTTCGAATTAATAAGATTTGAGACATTATTAATCCACTAAGGTTTAATCATTAAATATCCCTAGTCATAGTATTATCGAGATTGGACATCGATAATGCGAAATAGACTAGTATTGCACTTGTGCGTGTTATGGGAGCATAACGACATAGTTCTCATATATTTGGGTATTGGATACTCATGCAAGTGTAATATGAGGTAGTGTTTACCGATGGTACGGAAACAGCTTCGCTCTGGATAGACCCCTCGGAATTCCATTGGTAGTATGACTATGTGTCTATGGAAGTCCGAATCAGGGTAGGTGTATTTGGTCTTAACTTGAGACTTGCATCGCTAATACTTGCGACAATCAATATACTTTGGTTTTGGTCATCCGGGGCTTTAACTGGTTCTGTGTACGCCTCTTATGGGTATATTGAGAATCGTAGTGTATTGGGTGTGATGTCAAGATGGAAGTATCACTTCAGTCATATGGAGATGATGATCACGTAGGATACAGAACTAGTACTGTTAAGTACTACAGTCATCGGGATAATATGACTAGGTCATGATTATCCGATTAAAGAGAATAGTTACCAGAGATCCGATATGTGCTTCGTACGGGGCATACACAATTCCAGCCCCAGGCCTAGCATGTGACATCCGATACTGGATCGTAATACGCAATACTACGTATACTACGCCTGACACTGATTATATATTCCTTAAAGAATATTTCTGGAGAATTGGGTAGGCACGGTGCTTTGCTAGAAGCCAACCATGTCTTGTAAATCGGTAAAAATGTGGTACGGGTACGCACGTATTCGGATAGTCCGATAACCGGATTTATTGCCAACATATCCAGAGATCTCATGGGTCGCTTCCCGAAGATTCACCGATGACGTATGACTCGAACATAATTAATCTGGGATTAATTAGAAGAGAGAGAAAATTAATCTAGGATTAATTACGGAGAATTTTATCTGAGATAAAATTCAATTAATAGAGAGAGAACGATTAATTTGGAATTAATCGATAAAATAATATATTCGATATATTAAATGAAATTAGATTTCATAACGGAATTAAAATTATATTTCAATTCGGGCGAACGAATTAATTTAGAATTAATTCACGAGCGACTTTAATAGTAATTTTTCTAGGCATAATTATTTAATTAAATTTGATTTAATTAAGTCACAACAGAAAAATTCGTTAATTCGGAATTAACGAACCCGAGCCCGTAATGTGTTTACGACTCCACTCAGATTTTGAATTTAAGTGGGGCTCGCACAAGTCACATCACCTAGTCTATCTAATTACCTTTTGGTTGATGGAAATAGTTAGATTTGATGGTAACTTGTTTCTTACACAAGTGTCAAGTTTGATTGACTTTTACCAAATATTTGATTTTGGTATATCATTTTGATTTTTGGAAAATCAAAACACATTACACAAAATCACTCTCTCTCCCCCAATTCCTTACTTGGGCGTGAACTTCATGCTTTTTTTTTTCTTCTTTTGTGCGTGAACCTAGGGTTCATTTCCTTTGGTTTTGATTCAAAATCAACAATGCTAGCACGTCAAAGGAGTCATACAAAGGTGTTAGGGACACTAATCCATGAGTTTGGAATTCAAGGACAAGCTTGGAAGCTCAACATACATCAAAGGAGAAGCTTGGAGCAACTTCCATGGAGGCAAAATTTTTATTGTCTACACATCCTTAGCCGATCAAAGTGAGTACTTTCCACTATCTTACTTTGTTGATTCACACCATTTTATGCTTAATATAATCTTGGTTTGACCTTAGAAACCCAACGATGGTATCAGAGCCTAAATTAAGCATGAAATGAAATTAGGGTTCTTAATCTTGAATTTGGGTATTTTTGATTTGAGCATGATTTGATCAAATTGTTGTTTGAGTATGCTTAGATAATGTTAACTTAGAGTTATGCATGATCAATTTGATGAAAAATTAATTGGTTTAATTTTCCCCAATTCATTAGGCTTGGCCGAATAGACTTGGAACCCTTAGCTCATGGTGATTTTGATTTTTTAGACCATTGGATGAGTTTAAAATACATGGTTAAATTTATTTGTGATTTAATTGGATTGAAATCAAAATTAATGAAAAATTACCATGATTGCCGTGAGCTATTTGAGAGCATGTTGGATTGATTTTGCTTCAATTTGTGTTGGACATAAGTTGATTAATAAAAGCATGATTAATTAGTGTAATTGGTGTTTTGGAAATATTAATTTAACTAATTAATTATGGCTAATACACTTTAATTAAATAATTGTGATATTTGGAATATTGTGATTAAATTAATTAGGCTTAATTTGGAATTGGGGTAAAAATGTTGTATTTGGGCTTAATGGGCTTGGTTGGGCCAATTTTGGTTTAGGATAATTGGTTGGATCCAATTGGGCCTAAAACCATTTCCATAAAGTCTAAATATAATAAATGGGCCTTTAAAATTTAATGGGGCCTAATGTGCCAAAATTGATTTTTGGCATAGGGTGATTCCTTATTGGGCTTTGGTTGCCAAAGCCCATGCCTTAATAAATTAATTGAAAGCCCATTGGACTCTAATTGAATAGTATTGGATACTAATTGAGCCTTTGAGACCCGTTGAGATTGGATTTGGAATCCAAGTCTAAAAGGAACATTTAAAGTGTAATTATTTAATTTGGAATTAAATATAGAATTAGTATTGTATACAAATTAAATTGGATATAAAATTGTAGTTCGATATAATTCAAGAATACGTACTTTGAGTACTCATTCTTAAACGAGTTGGACTCGCGCAAATCAAATCGTTGTTTGAACATTGGATGGTCATTAATTAAAGATTAATTAATTGGATTAGATTGATTGATAACATGCTTTGTGTGAATACGTGGATGTGATGTATGAATAATGTATATCAGATGGATATTAGATGGGTGAGGGCAATTTTGGAAATTGTTGTAATAAATTTAGAATTTATTAAATTGGACCTGTGTGTCCAGCCTTTATCTCTCGATTCTTTGTAATCTCTTCTCACCTATTCTCTTCAATGTAAATGATATTTCTTTAGAAGTGTTATGTAATTGGGTAGAAGTAAGAATAATGCTAGTCGGGGAGAGGAAATGAAGTGATTTTTTCTAGGAACAATTTGTTAGATATCCATCCGCATATCATTATTAATTTATTTACCGCGCCTTATTATGCTTTTAGAATGCATGCTTAAGGGTCTATGATGAGACCTAATCAAAGATAATTAATTGGTTGCCAATTATGCGAAAAAACCCTCAACAAATATTAAGCGTTTTCCTTCCATTGAGTGATTCATTCTCAAGATCCAAGATTGGCACTGGTTTGTTGGCCAAAGTCAAGACCTTTGTCCATCGCGGATGTGTTTGAATCATGAAGGCTTTGTTCCATATCACATGTCTTATCCAAGTTGTGATTTGTTGGCCAAAGTCAAGATCACTTCTTGTCCATCGACATCGATTATGAAGTTTTCCAAAGTCAATGGGTCCTGCTTAACTGGAATCATTAAGCTTGTTGTGCCAAAGCCAAGGCTTAGTTGATTCAGAGGAAAAGGTTAGGAAAATATATTGGATATATTGACATATATATTATATATATGTTTTGGACTTGGAGGTCCACCTATTGGATCTAGGAATTGGATGAGATCCAATTGATCTTAGAGATCTACCTAGTTAAGTTTCATACAACTTGTTGGCCAAAGTCAAGATTGTGTGCTATTTAACGGGATTCTTGCCCACTAGGAAACTAGGTTTCCCGAGTACTTCATAGAGGGTTAGAGGCTCGCCGAAAAATAGTGGGAGGCAAATATTAAATTTTCAATTTCGTTTAGATACTTGCCAATACGCGCTCATTTCATTTTTCGTCATTATTTAAATATATATTAGTTGGACTAATATTTAATTGTTATTTTAAATTAAACAGTTAGACTGTATTCAAACTACTTCATTTATAGTTGATTATATAATTGGGTTATAGTAATCAATATATTTGAATTTAACCAATCAAATTATAGTTGATTATATAGTTAGACTATAGTAATCATTATATTCAATTGTACCCGAAATCGTTGATTGGATAGTTGGACTATTGGAATCAAGATAACTGAAAGATTAGCGTTTAGAACATAATCCTGGGTGAAAATGTCTTTAAACAGCTTTAATTTTCAGATTGGGAATAGAACCTCAGGATAGTCCTGGGAACTGAGAAGTTACTCTATTTGATAGAGCAACCTCTTGGGCCTAAGCCCGGAGTTGAGCGAATAGTAGAGCATGAGCTTTGAAAGACTCATGGTGATGATAACTTTAGTGCTCAATCCTTTATGCTTGATGCAATGACACTTTAATTTCGTTGTCAAAAACTAAATGATTAGATCTTTATACCATGATGTTGAAATTAAAAGATCTTCATAGATCTATTCTTAGATCTTAGATGTGAATAACAATATTTATATTTTGAATATAAGCAAATCTCATACATATGACATTACAAATAAATAGCTCAAACTGAATTAATCAGATGAGACTTATTTGTGGCATTGTTGTCTGGGACACATTAACAATACTCGTATATCCACACTTTCGAAGAGTGGGTACTAGGACGGATTTGATTCTAATTCAAATGATGTCTACGAATCTAGTTTATTAGGCAAAATTCCTAAAACACCTTTGACTTGGTAGAAGTACAAGTGCCACCGATCTGTTAGCCCTCGTTCATAGTGACGTAAGTGGGCCCATATCTAGCTAGGCTAGAGGTGGATAGGAATACTTCGTAACCTTTACGGATGTGGCATCGCGTTATGGTTATCTGTTTCTTGTGAAACATAAATCAGAAACTTTTGATAAATTCAAAGAGTTTCGACAAGAAGTATAAAAACAGACCGGCAAGAGTATTAAAACATCACGATTGGACTGTGATGGAGATACTTGAGCAATAAGTTTCTCGATTATTTCAAAGAGTATATCATTCTTTCATAGTGGACCCCTCCCGGAACACCTCAATTTGACGGTGTTTACGAACAGAGAAACCGAACTTTGTTGGACATGGTGAGGTTAATGATGAGTCGCTCTGAGCTACCATTTTCCTTCTAGGGATACGCATTAAACAGTGCAATACTTAATTTGAATAAGGTTCCATGAAAATCTGTTAGACATACTTCATATTAGATATGAACAAAAAAGAAACTAGGTTTCTCATTCCCTAGGATTTTGGAATGCTAGGCATGTAAATGTTTGGATGATACCAAAACTGAAACCCAAATCGGATAAGTGCCTAATTTGTAATTGGTTGTCCTAGGGAAACCAAAGTATATTACTTATACAACTCACAAGAGAACAATGTAATTGTTGCTTTCCATGCGGTTTTCTTAAGAGGAATACCTATATGCAGTGGTAAGTGGGAAGAAAGTAAAACTCAATGAAAATCAGAGTAATACTATTCCAGGCACCGAGTCCTCATGGAACACAAACAGTTCATCAGGGATGAAATTGTACCACAATCTTCAAATACACAAGAACCGTGCAAGTCGGAGAGAGTCAGAAAACAACCTGGGAGTTATGGGTTTTTGATCTCACCTCATTAGATGTCAATCTTATTGAGAAAGACGAACCAGCTACATATGAGGAAGTGATACAAGTTATCGACTCCCTATTATGGCAAAGTGCCATGAAGTCCGAAATGGATTCCATGTATACCAACCAAGTTTAGACACTGGTTGATGTACCGGAAGGCATTGTGCCTATTGGTACTATATGAGTCTTCAAGGAAGACAAGCATGGATGACAACATACAAACGTACAAAGCTAGGCTTGTGGAAAAAGGGTATCGTCATCAACATGGTGTTGATTACGACGAAACCTTTTACCGTTGCCATGATTAAATCCATTCGGATGATGCTTGCTAATGCTACATATTTCATTTATGAAATATGGCAGCTGAACGTCAAAACTGCTTTCCTTAACGGAAACCTTTTGGAGGATATTTACAACATCATGAGGTTTTGTCATACCAAATACATGCAAACAAGGTTTGCAAGTTAAATCTATCCATTTATGGATTGAAGCAAGCATTGTGTTCTTGAAACCAACGTTTTGATGATATCATAATGGTATATGACTTCAGTCAAAACGATAATGATTCTTGTGTATATAAGAAGGTTAGTGGGAGCGCACTGACAATGATTGTCCTATATAATGATGATATATCATTTCTTGGAAATGACATTCCCATAATAAAATCGGTGAAAGCTTGGCTTTCATGAAAATTCTCCGTAGACTACTTGGGAGAGACAACCTTTATTCTTGGAATAAGGATCTACTGGGATAGATCTAAAAGTTGTTGGCACTCTCCGAGAACTCATACATTGAAAAATATGTATGTGACCTGGTGTCTCATATGCTTTGAACATAGGAGTCACAATCAGGCCAATCCAAGTGATGGTCACTGGATTGATGTTAAGAACATCCTTAAGTATCTTAGATAAACTAAGGATGCTTTCTTAAGCTATGGAGAATGAGAACTTGAAGTGACTGGGTTCACCGTTGCAAGTTTCCAAACCAACAAAAATGACTATAAGTCGACATAAGGGTACTATATAGTTTGAATAACGGAACAGTGAGCTGGAAATCTTCCAAGCAAGATACTGTTGCCGAATAAACAACAAAAGCGGAATAATGCTGCAGCTGAGGTAGAAAAAGAAGCATCTTGGATCTATATAATCCTAATTGGATTAGGTATAGTTCTGTTAGCGGCTGAGCTAGGCTACAACACAGGCTAAAGAATTAATGGTCTTATCAACGATCCAAATATGTACTTCAAATGATTTCATCTGATTCGTCGGATCATACATTGTAGCAATGTGATGATCGTATAAATCGCATAAGATGATAACCTTGCAAATCCGCTGACGAAAGCTGTTTCTCAGCAGAAGTTTGAGCGACCCGTACATAGTTCAGGTGTAGGACACTTGAGTGATTGACTATAGGCTAAGTGGGAGATTGTTGGACAATTATGACCCATAGCATCACTATTTGTACAGAACATGGTGTTGTTGTACAAATTGACTATGTAACAAAGGAAATTGCTCTTTTATCATTTGTAATTGGATACTGGGATATATAAATGATAAAAGTCCATATGATTAGTTCCGGATTAATAAGATATGAGAAAGTATTAATCCACTAAGGTTTAATCATTAAATATCCCTAGTCGTAGTATTATTGAGATTGGACATCGATAATGCGAAATAGACTAGTATTGCACTTGTCCGTGTTATGGGAGCATAACGACATAGTTCTCATATATTTGGGTATTGGATACTCATGCAAGTGTAATAGGAGGCTGTGTTTATCGATGGCACGGAAACAGCTTCGCTCTGGATAGACCCATCAGAATTCCATTGGTAGTATGACTATGTGTCTATGGAAGTCCGAATCAGGGTAGGTGTATTTGGACTTAACCTGATACTTGCATCGCTAATACTTGCGACAATCAATATACTTTGGTTTTGGTGGTCCGGGGCTTTAACAGGTTCTGTATACGCCTCTTCTGGGTATATTGAGAATCGTAGTGTATTGGGTGTGATGTCAAGATTGAAGTATCACTTCAGTCATATGGAGATGATGATCACGTAGGATACGGAACTAGTTTTTTTAGTACTGCAGTCATCGGGATAATATGACTAGGTCATGATTATCCGATTAAAGAGACTAGTTACCAGAGATTCGATATGTGCTTCGTACGGGGCGTACATAATTCCAACCCCAGGCCTAGCATGTGACATCCGATACTGGATCGTAATACGCAATACTACGTATACTACGCCTGACACAATTATATATCCTTAAAGAATATTTCTGGAGAATTGGGTAGACACGGTGCTTTGCTAGAAGCCAACCATGTCTTGTAAATCGGTAAAAACGTGGTATGGGGTACGCACATATTCGGATAGTCCGATAACCGGATTTACTGCCAACATATCCAGAGATCTCATGGGTCACTTCCCGAAGATTCACCGATGACGTATGACTCGAACATAATTAATCTGAGATTAATTAGAATAGAGAGAAAATTAATCTAGGATTAATTATGGAGAATTTTATCTGAGATAAAATTCAATTAATAGAGAGAGAACGATTAATTTGGAATTAATCGATAAAATAATATATTCGATATATTAAATAAAATTAGATTTCATAACGGAATTAAATTTAGATTTTAATTCGGGTGAACGAATTAATTTAGAATTAATTCGCGAGCAACTTTAATAGTGATTTTGCTAGGCATAATTATTTAATTAAATTTGATTTAATTAAGTTGCAACGAAAAAATTCGTTAATTCGGAATTAACGAACCCGAGCCCAGAATGTGTTTACGGATCCACTCGGATTTTGAATTTAAGTGGGGCCCGCACAAGTCAGATCACATAGTCTATCTCATCACCTTTTGGTTGATGGAAGTAGTTAGATTTGATGGTAACTTGTTTGTTACACAAGTTTCAAGTTTGATTGACTTTTACCAAATATTTAATTTTGGTATATCATTTTGATTTTTGGAAAATCAAAACACATTACACAAAATCACTCTCTCTCTCTCTCCCAATTCCTTACTTGGGCGTGAACTTCATGTTTTTCTTTCTTCTTTTGGGCGTGAACCTAAGGTTCATTTCCTTTGGTTTTTGATTCAAAATCAACAATGCTAGCACGTCAAATGAGTCATACAAAGGTGTTAGGGACACTAATCCATGAGTTTGGAATTCAAGGACAAGCTTGGAAGCTCAACATACATCAAATGAGAAGCTTGGAGCAACTTCCATGGAGGCAAAATTTTTATTGTCTACACATCCTTAGCCGATCAAAGTGAGTACTTTCCGCTATCTTACTTTGTTGATTCACACCATTTTATGCTTAATATGATCTTGGTTTGACCTTAGAAACCCAACAATGCAGCAATGGCTAAAAGAATCCTAATGGATTTTAGCATGGCTACTGGTGAAAAAGTTTCCTCATAGTCAATCCCAGGACGTTGAGTGTAACCTTTCGCTACCAGTTGGGCCTTAAAGGTTTCCACATTAACATCGGGCCCTCCCTTCCTTTTGTAAACCCATTTACGACCAATAGGTTTAACTCATTCAGGAAGTTCAGCTAAGTCCCAAAGTTGATTGGCATGCATTGAATCCATTTCAGATTTCATGGCTTCCTGCCATTTTCCCGAATCGATATCCAATATCACTTCTTTATACATAGTCGGATCTGTTTCCTCCAAGAGGAGAACATCAAGGCTCACATCAGATGTTAAAAATAATCGTTCAGGAGGCTTTGATATTCTATTCAACTTACGTAGAACTTGTGTTGTAGATCCTTCACATAGTTGGATCTCTGGTTCCATCTCGGGTTCTTTAATGTTGGGATCAAACTTATCAAGTTTAATCTCTCTACAATTCTCCCTTTCTCTCAAAAATTGCTTTTCAAGAAAAGTTGCAAAGCGAACAATAAATACATTTCGTTGCTCGGAATCATAGAATTGATATCCTATGGAATTATCAAGATATCCAACGAACCTACATTTATATCATCTGGGTGTTAGTTTATCCCCCTGCGTAATTCTAATGTATGCAAGACAACCCCAAATCTTTAAATGCTTAAGACTTAGATTTCTACCGAACCATATCTGATAGAGGGTCATAGAAATAACTTTCGATGGAACCCTATTAAGTATGTAGGCAGCAGTTTGTAAAGCGTAACCCCAAAGTTAATAAGGATGATCTGTATAGCTCATCATTGTTCGCACCATATCCAATAAAGTACGATTTCTATGTTCAGACACTCCATTGTGTTGAGGTGTTCCTGGTGGGCTATATTGGGCGAGAATTCTATTCTCCCTTAAATAATTTATGACTTATTCACTCATGTATTCACCGCCTCGATCTGATCTAAGACACTTGATGAATTTACTGGTTCGTTTTTCTACTTTGTTTCGGAATATTTTGAACTTGTCAAATGTTTCTGACTTATGTTTCATCAGATAGACATATCCATATCTAGACTTGTCATCTGTGAAAGTCACAAAGTATGTGGAACCATCATGAACGACATGATTTAATGGACCATACACATCGTTGTGTATTAGATCTAGTAAATCTCCAGCACGATGTCCAACACCTTGAAATGAGGCATTTTTCATCTTTCCTTAGATACATGACTCACAAATCGAATAAGAATCTAAGGTAAGATTTTCAATCAAACCATCATTTACCAATTTGGATAGACGTCTATCACCTATGTGGCCCAATATTATATGCCATAATTTAGTATTATTTAGTTCAGACTTTCTACTTGTATTTTTCTCTATATTAAAGACATCTCTACATGTTTCCAAAATATAGTGACCGTTTGATAAAGAACATTCACATGTCAATAAATTTTATTTATCATATAAACATTAAGTTTCATCCTTAATGTTTATTTTATATCCCTTTTTATCTAATATAGGCAGCGATATTATTTGTCTGATAAGTGAGGGAACATAATAACAGTCATGCACATCTAATTTACATCCATTTGGGAGATCTAGAACAATTGTTCCTAAGGCATTGACATCCAATGTCTCGCCATTGCCAACTCTAAGCTGGATCTCCAATTTATTCAACCTTCTTTTAACCCTCATTTCCTGTAGGGAATTACAAATATGAGTAGGACTGCCAGTGTCTAACACACATCCACTATTTGCATCTAAGGCTAATGAGATGTCAATAATTGGAAAAATACAAAGCGTACCTGAGGGTCCTGCTTTAAGCTCTAGACAGTCCTTCTTCGGTGTCCAGACTTCTTGCATTGTAGGCATTGATCACAAGTTACTTTCAGGTTTTGCGCCTTTGCGCTTCTTGGAGGTTTTCTTAGATATCTTATTCTTCTCCATCTTTATTTTCTTTGACTTCCCAGAAGCCTTTGAAGAGCCAGCTCCACTATGGAGATATAATGTGGGGTTGCATTTCTTCAAATCTTGCTCCACCGTGCGTAGCATGTTATGAAGTTCTTCGTATGTGGCTTGCATCGAATGTATATGGAAATTCAATACAAAGCCAGTATAAGAACGAGTCAAAGAAGACATAATCAAATTACGGCCTAGCCATTCATCAAACACAATGCCTTGTCATTCCAGATATCGAATTTGGTCTATCAAGTTCAAAATATGAGTGCTGACAGCTCCTCCCTCCTTGAGTTCAGCGCGGAATAATTCCTTAGACCTTCGATAAAGTTCTATCTCTTGATTTGCCTCGAAAAACTCCTTAAGTGTTCGCATGGTGCTCCAAGCATCCGGTACTTCAATATACTGTCTCAGCAAATCTGGAACCATCGATCCCAAGTAGTAGGATTTCACCTTTAGGTTATCATCCTTCCATCTATCAAAAGTTTCTCGCTCTTCTGGAGTGGAGTTAGGATCGATATCAACAGACAGTGGGTTGATAGGGACATAAGTCAACTTTTCATACTCAAAGACAAGTGTATGTTCATTTCCCATTCTAAATAGTTCACGGCTCCTTTTAACTTATAGGAATCCAAAGGTTTCATCAATTGATTAGTGGCAGCCATCTACAAGACAACATTTTTGAGTAGTTCAAAATAATTTTCATTTTAAAAGTGATAACACTAATTGATTAAGGAATTTTAAATCTATTAGTGCCCTCCCACTACCTTACGTAATTTCGTAATCTCCCTTAACGGAAAAATAGAAATTTGACTATCAAAATTTCATAGCGGGAAGTAGAACCTATGAAATTTACTCCAGCCTCACACTAATGATGATATTGGCCTTTGTAAACTCATTAGGTAGACCTTCAAGGTCAATCACTTCATGTGACTCCTAGTTTGGTCCTGAACCATTTCTTATCCTCACACTAATGACTATATTGGATTAAGACGTGTTCTAGGTGTATACTTGTCAATGTGCACTAATGAGCTTCGTATGTACACCCTCACACTAATGACGATATTGGGTGACTACGTTAACTCATCACGCTACATCTAATGTTTTACCGGAGCGACATAAGTTCTGAGCACTTATACTCTCACACTAATGACAATATTGGATATAAGTAGTAAGAACTCATTCATCTCCCTATTTACAAGACGGACCATCCAATAATGCTCCAACATTATTAATACTAGTACTTTATTAAAGTAATCAACTAATCACAGGAGATTTATGACAATCAAGTCATTAACTTAATTAGGTCGAAATTTTAATTTAAAACATGCAATTCATATCCAATATGTCTTATGCATAATTAAATTAAAATTACTATGGCATAGATTCAAAAACATGTGTTGTGTGGTTAAAATTTACTACTGATACTATTCTATTGGGGCAGTTGTGGAACCCATAGGGTCAGATCGGTACCCCGGACAGCGAAAATGGGTCTAACCCATAGATATCAAGTATGGGTGTAATTTTAAATTATTTAATAAAATACTATATTCCATTACGAGTGTATAGGAAAAAATCGGGACTGCATCGGAGTCCGGAAGCTCCAGAATGAAGCAAAACAAAAAAAACAATGTGCGTCAAAGGCCTGAAGCGTGTGAAGTCCACGAGCTACAATGCGCGCGCACTCACTGTAGCGCGACCTGAACCTCCTTTATTTTTTTTATTTGTTTGCTTTTGATTTCAAAAGCACAGCTCTCTGGAAAATTTCCAGAGAGCTGATGCTATTAAGGTCTATTACCCTAATAACTTCCGGTCTTCCTAAACACTTCAAAAATACTCAAAATTAATTTTTAATTTCAAAACCAACATAAACACATCTTAGAATAAAAATCAAGTTTTTCAAAATATCAAATATTTTTACAAAACATAAATTTATTCTAAATACGCACTTGCGTAAATTTTGAATCCATTACACAAACCAAATTAGAATCCCAATAAGAAATATCTCGTGAACAATTCTAGGTCATCCAAAGGTGGTAAAATGATTCTAGAAGGGTAGCCACAACTCTAAACTTTAATTTAGAGTTCCAAACTCTAATTAATTGTTCCATGTCCAACATGAACATCTTTGACCTAATTACAAGCATGTTTTGTTTATACTTTTAAAGTATCCAAACACAATTTATTAGCCTTATTTCAACATTAAGATATGTGATCATGCATCTAATACACAAATAAATATAGCTTAGGAGAAGATCAAACATTACCTAGTAAGCTTGATGCAAGATCCAATCTATTTCTCCTTTTTTGAAATTGTCGGAGAACCTCCAAGGTGTGCAAGCTCGACTTCAAGATCCAATCTCGATTTCCAACGCAAGCAAGCTTCACTTCAAGATCTAATCTGGATTTCTCCTTTATGAAATATTTTAGAGACCTCACAAGATTCTCTAAGCACTTCTATAACTTAGACTAATTTCTCTAAGAACTGCTTGTATTTTTACTTGTAATTAAAACCTTCATAAAGCTTGCTATTTATAGCAAAACTTAGGCAATTTTTAATTAATAAAAGTTGTAATCAACTTTTAAGTAATTTGTCCAAATATGTATAATTGGTGTGACTAATCTCTTTGTCTCCCACTTAAATTAATCCAATTAAATCAAGCCAAGGATTAGGAAATGGATTAGTTAAATGCTTGCCACTTTGATTTAATCCAATTAAATCAAGCCAAAACCATCTATTATTACATACTTACAATTACCATAATATCCTCAAATGGTAGAGATAATTATGATTTTACAATTAAGCCCTTGTGTAATTATTGAATTAATCCAATTAGGTCAAAGTAAATAATCAATATTATCCAATAACACATGATTATCTTAGTTGATAATTATAATATCAAATATTATCTATTATTAAAATTAATCGGCTACCCAAATGCTCAATGAGTACACTTCATATTGGGACTCTCTAAGTTCAGACACGTTCGTCATATAAGCCTAGCTAATATGTACGCAATTCGGCCACCTCCGAATTCGCGAAGAACACGAACGACCTTTCTGAACTATACAAGTCGAGGTCATCACATATGTTTAACAATCCCTCCGTCGTAAGCTATCCGAGTTGTGCTTAGGAAACATAGAATATACCGTCAAGTTTCCGAGGCGCACATCTCATGTCTACATGTCCACGATTCTTTACAGCTAATGTGATCCACCCTAGGTGATCGACTTTGGCCAAAGTCTTTAAGAATCATGAATTTACTCACATGGATACCTAAACCCCTTATGGTACACATACGGGCCGACAGATCCTATCTTGCTTCGTACTTGATTACTGAGTGCATCGGTCCACACTCAACGAACATCTAGAGGCCAGACCATGAAAGGTTTCTGACATACATGGCATCAAAGTTTGGAGGATCTCACACAAAATCAATGCTATCCTATAGTCAAAGGATTACATATGCTACTCGACTCGAGGAGATTCCTATTGACAGTGGTGTGTACTTCCAACTATTAGGAATCAAATATGAGTCATTCAGTATTTGCTCCAACGAATACCCACGTGTCTATACGAGTTTCCAAAACTCATGGTACATCGCGTTAAACCATTGGAACTCCAATTCCATTATACAATATGTGCTAGTCTTATAGGTTAAAGGAATTCGACCCTATTCCAAAACCAATGACTAGGAATATTTACTTTAAGAATAGTTTACACCTAATGTCAAGACTATTCTAAGGTCGATGTCATTCTTAGCATATCTATACATCAATTTAATACGCATGATGACAATACCATTAATAAGGTATGAAATGAAAAATATAGTTATTTTATTAATAAATAATAAAATGTACAAATATGATTGACACTCGAAGCACCAACTCCATCACTATGTTATGTACGCGACCTGATATTAGTCACTCAGTTTGTGTAACCAGTAGATATCAGTCAAATTCGGATAACGACCATTAGATTGTTGGACAATTATGACCAATAACATCACTATTTGTAAAAGACATTGTGGTTTTTGTACAAATTAACTATGTGACAATGGAAATTGCTATTTTATCATTTTGTAATTAGATTACTTGAATATATAAATGATAAAAGTCCTTATGATTAGTTCCGGATTATAAGATATGAGACAATATCAATCCACAAAGGTTTAATCATTAAATATCCCTAGTCGTAGTATTATCGAGACTGGACATCGATAATACAGAATAGACTGGTATTGCACTTGTGCGTGATATGGAAGCGTAACAGTATAGTTCTCATATATATTATATTTAAGTATTGGATACTTATGCAAGTGTGATAGGAGGTTGTGTTTGCCGATGGTACGAAAACAGCTTCGCTCTGGATAAACCCTCGGAATCCCATTGGTAGTATGACTATGTGTCTATGGGAATCCGCATCAAGGTAGGTGTATTTGGTCTTAACTTGAGACTTGCATCGCTAATACTTACGACAATCAATACGTTTTGGTTTTGGACGTCCGGGACTTTAACAGGTTCTGTGTACGCCTCTTCTGAGTTTATTCAGAATTGTAGTGTATTGGGTGTGATGTCAAGACGGAAGTATCACTTCAGTCATATGGAGATGATGATCACGTAAGGATACAAAATTGGTTCTCTATTATGTTGCAACTATCTGGATAATATGACAAGGTCATGATTATCCGATTATAGAGACTAGTTGCTTGTGATTTGATATATGCTTCGTACGGGGCAGACACTATTCCAGCCCTAGGCCTTGCATGTGACATCAGATACTGGATCACAATACGCAATACTATGTATACTACGCCTGTTATAGATTATATATTCCTTAAAGAATATTTCTGGAGAATTGGGTAGGCACGATGCTTTGCTAGAAGCTAACCATGTCTTGTAAATCGGTAAAAACGTGGTACCGGGTACGCACATATTCAGATAGTTTGACAACCGGATTTACTGCTAACATATCCAGAGATCTCATGGGTCGCTTTCTGAAGATTCACCAATGACGTATGACTCGAACATAATTAATCTAGGATTAATTACGGCGAGAATTTACTGGGATAAAATTCAATTAAAAGAGAGATAACGATTAATTTGGAATTAATCGATTAAAATAATATATTCGATATATTAAATGAAATTAGATTTCACAACGGAATTAAAATTGGATTTTAATTCGGGCGAACGAATTAAGTTAGAATTAATTTACGAGCGACTTTAATAGTAATTTTGCTAGGCATAATTATTTAATTAAATTTGATTTAATTAAGTCGCAATAAAAAATTCGTTAATTCAAAATTAACGAACCCGAGCCCGGAATATGTTTGCGGGCCCACTCGGATTTTGAATTAAAGTGGGGCCCACAAGTCACATCATAACTTACATCACTTGTCCATCAAGTGTCAAAGTTGAGTGATGGGAGTGGTTGGTGACATTAAATGAAATTTTCCCTCCAAACATTTGCTTTAGCTTTTTGGAAAAGCATATACCAAATTTGAGAGACTTTTTGGTATTAGGTTTTTTAGAAAAACAAAACAAAAATTGAAAAAGCTCTCTCCTCTCACTATTCTCTCATTGCCGTGAGTTTCCAAGAACAAGAGGGAAAATTTGTTGTAAATTTTCCAAATGCTAGCACACAAAAGGAGTCATTCAAAGGTGATAGGGAAACATCCCTTGAGTTTGGAATTCATTCATCAACCTTGGAGATCAACATACAATCAAAGAAGAAGATCTTGGAGCACTTGTCAAAGAGGAAATTTTTGAACTTTCCTACATCCACTTATCCGTTCAATGTGAGTATAATTTCCGCTATATTCCTTTGAGTATTCACACATGTTTATGCTTAAATGATCTTTGGATTGTCCTTAGAAACCCAACAATGGTATCATGAGCCTATTTAAGCATGAAATTGATTAGGGTTTATATACTTGAATTTGGGTATTTTTGCTTGGAGCATGATTTAATCAAATTGAGTGTTTAAGTATGCTTAGATAATGATAACTAAGAGTTATGCATGATTAATTTTATGAAAAATTGATTAGATTAATTTTCCCCAAATTTAATGGCTTGGCCGAAAATTGATGAACCCTAATCTCATGGTGATTTTGATTTTTTAGACCATTGGATGTTTTTAAAATGTTTGGATATATTGATTTGTGATTTAATTTGATTGAATTCAAAATTAATGAAAAAATATCCATATTGCCGTGAGCCTTAGTAGCATGTTAATGACTTGATTTTGTTTCAATAATGTTGGACATGTTTTGAATATAATAAAGCATGATTAATTATATAAATTGGTATTTTGGAAATGTTAATTTGAATAATTAATTATGGCTATACACTTTAATTAAATAAATTGTGATATTTGGAATATTAGAATTTAAATTAATTAGGCTTAATTTGGAATTGGGATAAAATTGTTGTATTTGGGCCTTATGGGCTTGGTTGGGCCAAGTTGGTTTAAGACAATTGGATTGGATCCAAATTGGGCCTAAAACCATACCATTAAGTCCAAATATAATAAATAGGCCTAATGAGCCAAAATTAATTTTATGGCAAAGGGTGATTCCTTATTGGGCTTTGGTTGCCAAAGTCCATGCCTTAAGAAATTAATTGAAAGCCCATTGGACTTTAATTAATTGACATTGGATGTTAATTGGGCTTTGAGACCCATTAAGATTAGATTTAGAATCTAAATCGTAAAGCCACATTAAAAGTGTAATTATTATTTAATTTGGAATTAAATAAAGAATTAGTATTGAATACAAATTAAATTGGATTTAAAATTGTAGTTCAATATAATTAGGGAATACGCACTTTGAGTACTTATTCTCAAACGAGTTGGACTCGCGCAAATCAAATCGTTGTTTGAACATTGGATGATCACTTAATTCAAAGATTAATTAATTGGATTAGATTGATTGAATAAAATGCTTTGTTTGAATACATGGATGTATTGTATGAATAATGTATATCAGATGAATATTAGATGGGTGAGGGTAATTTTGGAAGTTATTGTAATAAATTTAGAATTTATTAAATTGGACCTGCGTGTCCAGCCTTTATCTCTTGACTCTTTGTAATCCTCTTCTCACCAATTCCCCTCAATGTAATGAGGTTTTTTTTTTATTGTATTATGTAATTGGGTAGAAGTTAGAATAGTGCTAGCCGGGGAGAGGAAAATGAGTGATTTGTTCTAGGAACAATTTGTGAGATATCCATCCGCATATCATTATTAATTTATTTATCGCGCCTTATTATGCTTTTAGAATACATGCTTAAGGGTGTATGATGAGACCTAATCAAAGATAATTAATTGGTTGTCAATTTACGCGAAAAACCCTCAATCAAATATTAAGTGTTTTCCTTCCATTGAATGGTTCTTTCTCAAGATCCAAGATTGGCATTGGTTTTTGGCCAAAGTCAAGATCAATGTCCATCGTGGATGTGTTTGAACCATGAAAGCTTTGTTCCATATCGCATGTCTTGGGAAAGTTGTGATTTGTTTTCCAAAGTCAAGGTCACTTCTTGTTCATCGACATGGATTACGAAGTTTTCCAAGGTCAATGGGTCCCGCTTAACTGGAATCATTAAACTTGTTGAGCCAAAGCCAAGGCTTAGTTGATTCAGAGGAAAAGGTTAGGAAAATATATTGGATATATTGGCATGTATATTGTATATATGTTTCGGACTTGGAGGTCCACCTACCGGATCTAGGAAAAGGATGAGATCCAATTGATCTTAGAGATCTACCTAGTTAAATATCATACAACTTATTGGCCAAAGTCAAGGTTGTGTGTTATTAATGGGATCCTAGCCCACTAGGAAACTAGGTTTCCCGAGTACTCAACATAGGGTTAGAGGCTCGCCGAAAAATAGTGGGAGGCCAGTGTTGAATTTGTAATTTCGTTCAAATACTTGGTATTACGCGCTTTCAAATTATTTCGTCATTTTATGTATTTATTAGTTAGACTAATATTCTATTATTTTTCTTGTAAAAGTTGGACTATACCCAAAAATCGTTAATTGAATAGTTAGACTATTGCAATTAAGATGATTGGAAAGATCGGGGTTAGAGACATTATCATGGGTGAAAATGTCTTTAATGGCGCGAACTTTCCCAATTGGGATATGAACCTCATGATTGTCCTGGGGGCTGAGAGGATGCTCAATACGATAGAGAGATCTCTCGGGCCTAAGCCCGGAAATGAGTAGCCGCTTGAGCTTGAGCTTTCGAAGACTCATAGCGATGAAAACTCAACTGCTCAATCCGTCATGCTCGCTGCGATGACCCCTCAATTGTGTCGCCAAAACAAGGGATTGAATCCCTATACTATGATGGCAAAATTGAAGGACCTTAATCGATCTAACCTTAGATCGCAAAAGTATGAATTGTAGAAGTATCTTTTTTTCTCTCGAATGTCAGAGGGTACATCTGTCGAGCACCATGTGTTGAAGTTGATTACTGACATTGAACAGCTGGGTCAGCTAGGTATAACCTTTGAGGCTGAGACTTCTATAGATTTGATCTTGCAGTCTCTTCCTGACAGTTGGAGCGGGTTCATCATGAAATACAATATGATAAACCAAGACCATACTCTTGGAGAGCTGATGGCAATGCTGCGTGAAGCAGAAAAAGAGCTAATGAAGCGCAAAAAGCATGAGGCACACTTCGCTTCAACATCTCAGTCTCCCAAGGCTTGGCCGAAGGCTACTGGAGGTGTAAAGAAGAATAAGAATAAGAAGGGCAAGGCCAAATCATCAAAGTCTTCTGGGAAGGCAAAAGACAAATCCCAAGATGTATGTCTGCAGTGTGGAAAATGGGGTCACTGAAAGCGTGACTGCCATGAGTACAAGGCACACATGAAGGAAATCAAAGCGGGCAAGACACCGGCTTCAGGTATGTTTGTTATAGAAATAAACATGTCTACTCATATATGTACTGATGTGCAGGATCTACAGATTAGCAGGAGACTGGCCTCAGGAGAGATAGACCTTCGAGTTGGAAATGTGACTAGAGTCACCGTTTTGGCTGTTGGGACTTACATTTTGGAACTGCCCTCGGGGCATGTACTAAATCTTTCAGACTGTTATTATGTACCTAGTTTGACTAGGAATATTATATCTGCATCTTTATTAGCCCAATGTGGGTATACTTTTGTTTTTAGAAACAATGGGTATTTTATGTATAAAAATGATATGGAGATATGCAGTGCTGATGTGAATAATGGTTTTTATATTGTGAATATAAATCAATCTCAAACATATAATGTAACAAACAGAAGGCTTAAACTAAGTAACAAAGATGAAACTTATATGTGGCATTATCGTCTGAGACACATTAACAAGACTCATATATCCACACTTTCGAAGAGTAGATACTTGGACGGATTTGATCCAAATTCATATGACGTCTGCGAATCTTATTTATTAGGCAAAATGCCTAAAACACCTTTTAGCGGTAAATGTGCACGTGCCACCGAACTGTTAGCCCTCGTTCATAGTGACGTATGTGGGCCCATGTCTAGCCAGGCTAGAGGTGGATATGAATACTTTGTAACCTTTACGGATGATGCATCACGTTATGGTTATGTGTATCTTATAAGACACAAGTCGGATATTACTTTTACAACCCACAAGAGAACAAAGTATTTGTTGCTCTACATGCGATTTTCCTTGAAAGGGAATTCCTAAATACATTGATTAGTGGGAGGAAAGTAGAACTCGATGAAAATCAGAGTCATACTGTTCCTGACACTGATTCCTTAATGGAACATTAACAGTTCATCAGGGATGAGACTGTACCATAATTTTTGAATACATAAGAACCGCGTAGGTCGGAGAGAGTCAGAAAACAACCTGAGAGGTATGGGTTTCTGATCTCACCTCATGTGGATATTAATCTTATTGAGGAACATGAATCAACTACGTATGAGGAAGGGATACAAGGTATCGACTCCGGTTTATGACAAGATGCCATGAAATCCGAAATGGATTCCATGTACACCAACCATGTTTGGACACTGGTTGATGCACCAGAAGGCGTAAAGCCTATTGGTTGCAAATGAGTCTTCAAGAGGAAGACCGACATGGATGGCAACATACAAACATACAAAGCTAGGCTTGTAGCGAAAGGGTATCGTCAACGACAAGGTGTCGATTACGACGAAACTTTTTCACCAGTTGCCATGCTTAAATCCATTCAGATAATGCTTGCTATTGCTGCATATTTAGATTACGAGATATGGTAGATGGACATCAAAACCAATTTCCTTAACGAAAACCTTTTGGAGGATGTTTATATGAAACAGCCTGACAATTTTTTCGTATCAAAACATGCAGACAAGGTTTGCAAGTTAAATCGATCCATTTATGGATTGAAGTAAGCATCGCGTTCTTGAAACCAACATTTTGATGAGATCATAAAAGAATATGATTTCGTTCAAAACAAGGATGATCCTTGTGTATATAAGAAGGTTAGTGGGAGCGCACTGACATTCATTGTCCTTTACGTTGATGATGTATTGATTATGGGCAATGACATTCCCAAGCTACAATCGATGAAAGCCTGGATTTCATTAAAATTCTCAATGAAAGATCTGGGAGAGGAAGCCTTTATTCTAGGAATAAAGATCTACAGGGATAGATCTAGAAAGATGCTTGGACTCTCCCAGAGCACGTACATTGACAAAGTGTTGAAGAGATTCAACATGGAACAGTCTAAGAGGGGACTGTTGCCAATATCACATGGTGTCACTCTATCTAAGTACATGTGTCCTAAAACTCAAGATGAGAGAGACAACATGAGTCGGATCCTGTTCGCTTCGGCAGTCGGATCGATCATGTATGCCATGATATGTACGAGACTTGATGTCTCGTATTCTTTGAGCATGTGTAGTTGATATCAGGCCGATCCAGGTGATGGTCACTGGATGACAGTTAAGAATATCCTTAAGTATCTTAGACGAACTAAGGATGCTTTCTTAATCTATGGAGATGAAGAACTTGAGGTAACTGGGTTTACCGACGTAAGTTTCCAAACCGATAAAGACGACTGTAAGTCCCAATCCGGGTACATATTTTGTTTAAACAACGGAGAAGTAAGCTGGAAATCATCCAAGCAAGAGACTGTTGCCGATTCAACAACAGAAGCGGAATATATTACTGCAGCTGAAGCAGCAAAAGAGGCAGTTTGGATTCGTAAATTCCTAATTGGATTAGGAGTAGTTTCGTTAGCAGCTGAGCCTGTTCCATTATATTGTGACAATAACGGGGCTATAGCGCAGGCTAGGGAATCGCGGTCTCATCAACGATTGACCGGTGCTTACACACGCGTATAACGCAAGCACACGTACATCATCATTCAAGTAGTATAAAAAGTATCGATCCCACGAAGACTTAATACCCAATCTATTAATTTTATGAGTTCAAATGATTACTAGTATCTAACAGGTTGATTGATTGATTTGAAATGATGAAGGTTTTGAATTTAAAAACAAGTAAATAAAATTGTTCGAATGTAGGTTTAAGAAAATTCAATATTAAAAACTATCTAGGGTTGTGATTTCTTCCAATATCATTTTAAAGATGAAGTGGTTATTTTATGTTTGTGTAATAAATTGGTTTACTAACCTGGAACACGAAATTATGCGAAAGTCTCTGTCGATGGTCAGACGCAAATACCCGGTTTAACCCAATTGAACCATATGTCTATGTCAAACAAATTACATGGATTCATTAAGTTTAAGTCCCAATTATGGCTACTACCCCGCCCGACAGGTATATGTCTATCCTGTAAGGAAATCTATTAAAGGGTTATCTATCCTCAAGGAAGATCGTGGGCTATTATGTCTAAGGCTGAAACCTAAAATTCCTTTGTCAAGTTTATTTTAGATTTACCACATCAATCTTATTGGTGATCAGACAACAAGAAGCATTAAGCTTAAGACTAAATAAGTAAACCCTTAAATTACTCAAACTATAAAATAACCCCTTATAAATCGGTGATATTGGATTTCATCACAACCCCAGATAACTGGCTTAGTTACGACACATATTTACGGGTAGTAAAAACTTAAATAAAATAAAAGACATAAAGTAAAATGCTGAAAAGTAAATTGCTGAAAAGTAAATGACGGAAAGTAAATGCTGAAATTAAATACTGAAAATTAAATGCTGAAAAGTAAATGCTGAAAGTAAATTACTGAAAAGTAATGCTGAAAGAATTGCTGAAAAGTAAATTGCTGAAAAGTAAATACTGAAAGTAAATTGCTGAAAAGTAAATGCTGAAAGTAAATTGCTGAAAAGTAAATAAAGTAAAAGTACAATAAAAGAAAATGCTGAGGTAAATGGATCCACTTTTATTACTTCTATTTTAGATATCTCCCTTAATATAATATATTAACTTTGCATGATAATTACCAACCAGTCATATATGCGGTATCCAGATTAAGTCAAATTAATAATTAATTACCAACCGACCAATCAGGCGGTATCTAGTTTAGTCAGGTTAAAACCAATTTAAATAATTACCAACCGACCAATATGGCGGTATCCTCGTTATGTCAGTTTTAACTAGTTTATATATTATAATTAAGGGAGATTAATCTAAATATTAGTAATAAAAGTTTTACCTTTTACCCCAGCAAAGGGGAGTTACCTCCTCATTACTGAAAAGTAAAAACTGAAAATTAAAGAAAGAAAAGTACTGTGCGTAAAAGCAAATTGCGGAAAGTAAAAACTGAAAAGTAAAGAAAAGAAAGTGCGAAAGCGGAAATTAATTACTGAAAGCTATAAATAAACAAACAAGATACAATCTTCTTAGTATTCTTAAGGAATTCCTTAGAAGAAAAATATGAATTTACAAATGAAATGCTTGGTATTTATAGGTAAAATTTGCTTCCATCAAATCATCCACCAAATCAATTATTAATTGCTCCACTTATTGCTATCTAATCTATTATTAATTGCTCCACTAATTTCTTATCATGTTTGGTGGTGATTTGATAATTTTTATTATTTATTTATTAATTTATTTTTTGCTTTGAAAATGATTGAAAATGACTTTAATAATTACACACACAACACACTTTTGGATGGTTCATCAATTTCGGGCATGAAATATTCAGAATGAAAAATTATTTTGTCTTTAAAAGTTGTAGATCTTTGATTCTTCTTTAATCTGGAACTTGAATTAGCTCAATCCGATATCGGAGTAAATTTTATGCCTAAATACGACAGATGCATAAAATGGAATTTCCAAAACTGCACTTCGTTAAAATGCCCTTTCAATTTTCCAATCTCCAAAATTAATATGTCAAGTCCAATTTTTGCCCTTATTTGATCCACATTTCGTCCTAAATGATTTCATTGTGTCCCAATATTATTTTATCTGCAAAATAAACTAAAACACATCATAAACGTTCATCAAACCTGAGAAACTAAACAAAATATTAAGTAAAAGGGGCGGTAAATATTGATATATTTTCCGCTCATCACACCCCCAAACTTAACATTTTGCTAGTCCTCGAGCAAAACAATAAAATAAAATACAAGCAACAATTAAAATTAAACTAAGCCACTTTCGTAGGGATCACAATTGCATTTAGCATATGCAACAAGCCTTTAAACCCCTAGGTGTCCATAGTGGACGAGTTATAGTCTCGTGAGGGCTTACAACAACGATACCCACAAACATTTTACAAAAGTAAAAAGATAATAAAACTAATGCACACAAAAGCAAAAGACAAGAGAAAAGAGAATAAAGAAGTTAGTGACTAATCAGGTGAAACTTCTACTCCAAGTCAATAGTTGCTTGTTTCATTCAAATTACCGAATAAGTAAATTCTCCGATTATTTTTACCATTCTCCATATACACAGTTGACAAATATTAATCAACTCATTTTTGCCCACAACAGTCACAAGTGTAGTTGATAAGAGAGTAATATTTTTGTCCTAAAGTTTTATCAGAATTCACATCTTTTTGCAGCAATGGAATAATGTTTCTGATTTTTCTGATTTTTTTTTTATTTTTTTATTTATATACAATATCTTCCATCTATGTAGCGAGTGTTGGGTCGGTGGCTCCCAACCAGTTGGCTTTAGGGCACAGGTGTTAAGACACCCCTACGGACTTAGTTACTCAACTTTATAATATAATATATATATATATATATTATATTGCAACATCCTGATCCATGTAGCGAGCTTTGGGCCAGTGACTCCCAACCAGTTGACTTTAGGGCACTAAGTGTTAAAATACCCTTACAGACTTAATAACTCGGATCTCAGACGTTTTTTTTTTTTTACTCCATCACTTTTTGAGATGCTTTCTCCAATTAAACTAGAGCACTAAATATTATAACTTTTCAATTACAACTCATGTCTGTATGTTACTATGCATGTTGATAATATCTGCTAACTGAGCATATGAAGATCATTTTTTTGTCATTATTATGGAGAATTCACAAATTAAATAATTCAAAAGGAATAAACAAAAAATTAACTTGTTCCGCGAATTAGGTTTAAGATACGTCTCAGGAGTGAAAACTCCTTACTCAGCTATCTCGTAGTGTGTTGGGTGTGATGTTAAGATGGAAGTGTCACTCCAGTATATGGAGATGATGGTCACGTAGGATACGGTACTGGTTCTCTTAAGTACTGGCAGTCATCGGGATAATATGACTAGGTCATAGTTATCCGATATAGAGACTAGTTACCAGAGATCCGACATGTTCTTCGTACGGGGCAGACATGATCCAGCCCTAGGCCTAGCAAGGGTGATCATCCGATACTGGATCGAAATACGCAATACACGTATACTACTACGCCTGATATAGATCATTTATTCCTGTAAGCATGTTTCTGGAGAATTGGGTAGCATGACCTTTGCTAGAAGCCAACCTTGTCTTGTGAATCGGTTGTAAATGTAGTACTAGGTACTTACGTGTTCGGAAAGTCCGATGACCCGATTTACTGCCAACATATCCGGAATCTCATGGGTCGCTCCCGAAGATTCACCGATGACGTATGACTCGCACTTTAATTAATATTGGATTAATTTAATGAGAGAGAAAATTAATCTGGGATTAATTGCAGAGATATTTTATCTGGGATAAAATATCAATTAAAGAGAGAGAACGATTAATTTGGAATTAATCGGTAAAATAATATATTTGATATATTATACGAAATTGGATTTCGAGGCGGAATTAAAATTAGATTTTAATTCGGGCGAACGAATTAATTTAGAATTAATTCGTTAGCGATGTGAATAGTGATTTCGCTAGCGGAATCATTTAATTACGACGCAACGGAAAATTCGTTAAGTTGGAATTAGCGAACCCGAGCCCGGAATTATTTGCGAGTGCATTCGCATTTCGAATTTGAGTGCGGCACACAAGTCAAATTAAGCGTCAAATCATTAGTCACATCAAGCGTCAAATTACATGTCACTTTGAGTGATGTGAGATTGTGACATTGAGAGATGATGTGAGTGTGTGAGAGGACTTAAAGCATTTAATGTTTGCTTTTTGAAATTGAAAAAAAGGTAAATGATTTATTTATTTTGCAAATATATAAACCTAATACATTTTTTCTTTTTCCTATTCTCTCTCTTCATTTACGGTATTAGGCTTTTGGAGCCAAAACCACTCTTCATCTCTCTCACGGTCTCAAGACCGATTTTCTTCTTCTGCTTTTTCTGGTTTGACCGAATTAGAAGGAGAAGCAAATGATTTGTTGCAAGATCTATGTGCTAGCACACTCATGGAGGAATACAAAGGTGATAGGGAAGTGTCTTCATGAGCATGGAATCAACAAAAGCTTGGAGCTTCAAAGTACATCCATGGCCGAATCTTGGAGGAGGAAGATAAGCCATCACCGTGCAGTCCACCATTTGCACAGCCCACTGCCGTTCTTCACGCAAGGAGGGCAGTTTGTTTTTGGTTCTTCACTTCGGAGCATCTCAAACGATCAATGTGAGTTTTTACGCACCTCCTATGATTGTATTCAACTCGTTTTATGCTTGATTTATGATCCTTGGGACTTGATTGAAACCCAACAATGGTATCTTGAGCCATTTGAGCATGAAACGAAAATTAGGGTTCTTAACTAAATTTGGGGCTTTTTGATTTAAGCATGTTTTTGACAAATTGTTTGTTTAAATATGCTTGTATATGGATAACTTAGAGTTATATGTAATCAATTTGTTGAAAAATTAATTGGATTGATTTTCCCCAATTTGCTTATTATGGCCGAAAATGGTTAGCTCCCTATTGTCTTGTTTTTTTTGATTTTTTGAACATTGGATGTGTTGGAAATCATTGGGGATGTTGAATTTATGTTTAATTTGGTTCAATTGGATTGAATTTGATTTGGGCATATTTTTCCCCTTTGGCCGAGACTTTAGCATGTGTTAATTGGGTTGGTTTGATTTTGATCAAATTATGTTGGACATGAGTCATTGATGTAAGCATGAATTGGACAAATGTTGGTTGATTGATAAGCATGTACATTAAATTGGAAATGGAATTTGGTAAATTGGAGATAATTGGTATTTGAGGATTAATATTGAATTTAGTAATGTAGTTTAAAATTTGTAATTTAATTGGGCTTAAATTTGTTGGATTTTGTATTAAATTAGGCGTTTGTTAACAGAATATTGTTATTGGGCTTTGTTGTACAAAGTTGGGTTTAGGCAAAATTGGTTGGATCCAATTAGGCCCAAAAACGCATCCAAAAAGCCCAAATGCGACGAATGGACCTTTAAAGTTTAATTGGGCCTAAGGGGCCTAAAAATTTCTGGGCTTATGGGGTAACTCCCGGATTGGATTTTGGTTATTCGGTTTGACCCGAGTTGACCAAAAGTCCATGCCTTGAAGAAATTAATTACAAGCCCATTGGACTTTAATTAAATTAATATTGGATATTAATTGGGCTTTGAGACCCATAACGATTAAATTCGGAATTTAAGTCGTAAGGTTTATTATAAAGTGTAATATTTAATTTGGAATTAAATAGTGAATTGGAATTAAATGCGTATTAAATTGGATTTAATTATGTAATTTAATTTTAATTCGAGAATTCGTACTTTGAGTACTTGTTCGCAAAACGAGTTGACTCGAACAAAATCAAATCGTTGTTTGAACATTGGATGATCACTAATTATCAGATTAATTAATTTGATTAGATTGATTGATAACATGCTTGTGTGAATACCTGGTTGCGATGCATGAATAATGTATATCAGATGGATATTAGATGGGTGGGGCAATTTTGGAAATTGTAATAAATTTGATTTATTAATTGGATCTGCGAGTCAAACCTTATCTCCTATTTCTTTGTATCTCTTCTCACCTATTCCCCAATGTAAATGAGGTTTCTTTAGAAGTGTAGTGTAACGGGTAGAAGGTAGAAGTAAATACAAGTGCTAGCGGAGAGAGAAAGTGAGATTTGATCTAGGATCAATGTAAAGTATCCATCTGATATCATTATTACTTTTACATACGCGTTTTATTATGTGTTTAGAATGCATGCTTAATGGGTGTGATGATGAGAGACCTTAACAAAGATAATAAATTGGTTTCCAATTTGCACGTGAAAAAACCCTCAAACAATATTAAGCGTTTTTCCTTACATTGAGTGATTCTCACTCAAGATCTAAGACGACATTAGTTTGTTGGCCAAAGTCAAGGCCTTTGTCTGTCGAAGATGTGTTTGAATCACGAAGGCTTTATTCCATATCAGTGTCTTGTCCAAGTTGTGGTTTGTTGGCCAAAGTCAAGACCACTTCTTGTCCATCGACATTGATTACGAAGCTTTCCATGGTCAATGGGTCGCGCTTGACTGAGATCGCTAAGTTTGTTGTGCCAAAGCCAAGGCTTAGTTGATTCAGAGGAAAAAGGTTAGGTAATACATTGGATGTATTGGCATATATAAGATATATGTTTCGGACTTGGATGTCCCCCTACCGGATCTTGGAATTGGATTGGATCCAATTGATCTTAGAGATCTACCTAGTTAATTATCATACAATTTGTTGGCCAAAGTCAAGATTGTGTGATATTTAACGAGATCCTAGCCCACTAGGAAACACGGTTTCCCGAGTAATCGACAGAGGGTTAGAGGCTCGGCGAAAAATAGTGGGAGGCAAGAATTGAATTCGCAATATTTGTTCAATTACTCGCCATACGCGCTCAAACAAATATTTCGTCAAATCAATTAAATGTTAGTTGGACTAATATTTAAATTATTGTTTTTATAAGCAGTTGGACTGTATTATAATTGATTATATAATTGGATTATAGTAATCAATATATTTGAATTAATTAATTTCGATTTACAGTTGATTTTATAATTGGATTATAGTAATCAATGTAATTGAGGTTAATTAATTTAAATTATATTTGATTGTATAGTTGGACTATAATATCAATATAATACATAGTACCACAAATCATTGATTAAATAGTTGGACTATTAGAATCAAGATAAGATGAAAGATTAGTGTTTAAAACATAATCCTGGGTGAAAATGTATTTAAATGACTTAATTTTCTAATTGGGAATAATATTTCAGGATGGTCCTGGAAATATAATAAGTTAGTTTATTTGATAAAATAACAATTAGGCCTAAGTCTGGAGTTAAGCTAATAAGTGGAACATGATATTTGGAATATTCATGTAATGATAACTTTAATGCTTAATCCATTATACTTGTCATATAGACTCCTTAATTTCTTTATCAGAACTAAGAATTAGATTTTTAAAGTATGATATTGAAATTGAAGGATCTTCATAAATCTATACTTAGATTTTAGAAGTAAACAAATTGCAATAATAAACTCTTGGAGAGTTAATGACTATTCTCAAAGAGATAAAGTCAAAGTTTGCAATTAGGCAAGTAGCGCAAGGCGCACCTTACTTCGATATTCCCGAATGCCAAGGCTTGGCCAAAGGCTTCTGGAGTGTGGAAAAATGGCAAAGGCAAAATCGTTATAGTCTTCTAGGAAGATAAGAGGACATTTCCCAAGAAGGAATTGAAGACGAGCAAGACTCTGACTTCAAATATGTTTGTCATAATTATGTTCACTACTAGTATTAAAATTATATTTAAATACTTAGTGTGGTACATAAATATGTATTGATGTTTAGAATCTGTTTTGAACAGGATACTGACTTCAATAGAGATTAATCTGCGAATCGGAAATGGGACGAAAGTCGCTGTTTTGACCGTAGATACCTAAGTTTAGGAACTACCCTTTGGGTATGTACGTAATTAGGAAACTGTTATAATGTAACTAGTTTGACTAGGAATATTATCTTTATATCAGTGTTTAATCCGTTGCGGATTGAACCTTTATATTTTAGAACACTAAAGTGTTTTATTATATAAAGATGATATAAAGATAAACACATTAGATGTGAACAACAGAATTTATATTTAGAATATAAATAAATCTCACACGTATATCATGATAACAAATAGCTCGAACTGATTTGATCATGGAGAAACTTAAAAGTGGCAATGTTGTCTGGGACACATTAACAAGACTCGTATATCTGCACTTTTGAAGAGTGGGTACTAGGACATATTTGATTCCAATCAAATAAAGTCTACAAATCTAGTTTATTGGGCAATGTGCCTAAAACACTATTTACTTGGTAAAAGTGTAAATGCCACCGACATGTTAGCCCTAGTTCATAGTCAAGCTAGTGGGCTGACCGGCGTAAACACACACGTATAACGCAAGCGCACGTATCGTTCAAGTAGTATAAAAATATCGATCCCACGAGGACTTAATTCCTACTGTTGTTATTAATTATTGAATCTATTTATTTACAGATATCAATAATGAGGAGAAGAGAATGATTGCTTGATGATTTGGTTGATTGTAGATTTGCTAAATAAATAAATAAATAAAAAGACAAAAGAAAATACTAAGGAAAATAAAAACACAAAGATCTAGGGTTGTGAATCATTCTAATATCTTTTAAAAGATGAAGTGATTATTTTATGTTTGTGTAATAAATCAGTTTACTAACCTGGAACACTAAATTATGCAAAAGCCTCTGTCGATGGTCAGACGCAAATACCCAGTTTAACCCAATTGAACCATATGTCTATGTCAACCAAATTATCTGGATTCATTAAGTTTAAGTTCCAATTATGGCTACCCCCGCCTGACAGGTATATGTCTATCCTGTAAGGAAATCTATTAAAGGGTTATCTATCCTCAAGGAAGATCGTGGGCTATTAAGTCTAAGGCTGAAACCTAAAATCCCTATGTCTAGTTCATTTTAGATTTACCACATCAATCTTATTGTGATCAGACAAAAAGAAGCATTAAGCTTAAGACTTAATAAGTAAACCTTTAAATTACCCAAACTATAAAATAACCCTTTATAAACCGGTGATATTAGAATTCATCACAACCCCAGATAACTAACACATAACTAGGGCTAGTAAAAACTTAAAAATAAAAGACATAAAATAAAAATGCTGAAAAGTAAAAGACATAAAGTAAAAGCTGAAAAGTAAATTGCTGAAAAGTAAATGCTGAAAAGTAAATTGCTGAAAAGTAAATTGCTGAAAAGTAAATTGCTGAAAATTAGGAAAGAAAATACTGTGCATAAAAGTAAATTGCGGAAAGTAAAAACTGAAAAGTAAAGAAAGAAAGTGCGAAAGCGGAAATTAATTACTAAAAGCTATAAATAAAAAAACAAGATACAATCTTCTTAGTATTCTTAAGGAATTCCTTAGAAGAAAGTATGAATTTTACAAATGAAATGGCTTGGTATTTATAGGCAAAATTTTGCCTCCATCAAATCATCCACCAAATCAATTATTATTGCTCCACTAATTGCTCCACCAATCCATTATTAATTGCTCCACTAATCTCTTATCATGTTTGGTGATGATTTGATAATTTATTATTTATTTATTAATTTATTTTTTGCTTTGAAAATGATTGAAAGTGACTTTAATAATTACACACTACACACTTCTAGATGGTTCATCAATTTCGGGCATGAAATCTTCAGAATTCGAAATTATTTTGTCTTTCAAAGTTGTAGATCTTTAGTCTTCTTTAATCTGGAACTTGAATCAGTGTAATCGGATATCTGAGTAAATGATATGCCAAAATACGACAGATGCGCAAAACTGGAATTTCCAAAACTGCACTTCGTCAAAACGCCCTTTCAAGTTTCCAATCTCCAAAATTAAAATATCAAGTCCAATAATTGCCCTTATTTGACCCATATTTCATCCTAAATGATTTCATTGAGACCCGATATTATTTTATCTGCAAAATAAACTAAACACACAAAACGTTCATCAACCCGAGAAACTAAACAAAATATTAAGTTAAAGGGGTGGTAAATATTGATATATTTTCCGCTCATCACACACCAAAACCTAACATTTTGCTAGTCCTCGAGCAAAACAACAAAATAAAAATAAAATTAAACTAAGCCACTTTCGTAGGGATCACGGTTGCATTTAGCATATGCAACAAGCCTTTAAACCCTTAGGTGTCCCTAGTGGACGAGTTGTAGTCTCGTGAGGGCTTACAGCAATGATACCCACAAACATTTTACAAAAGTAAAAAGTTAGTTAAAACTAATGCACACAAAAGCAAAAAGACAAGAGAAAAGAGAAGTTAGTGATTAATCAGGTGAAACTTCTACTCCAAGTTACTAGTTGTTTTGTTTCTTTCTAAATTACTGAATAAGTAAATTCTCCGATTACTTTTTTACCATTCTCATATACACAGCCAACAAAATATTAAACAACTCATTTTTGCCCACAACAGTCATAAGTGCAGTTGATAAGAGAGTAATATTTTTGTCCTAAAGTTCTATCAGATTTCACACCTTTTTGTAGCAATGGAATAATTTTTCTCATTTTTCTGATTTTTTTTATTTTTTTTTTATATACAATATCTTCCATCTATGTAACGAGTGTTGGGTCGGTGGCTCCCAAACCAGTTGGCTTTAGGGCACCAGGTGTTAAGACACCCCTACGGACTTAATTACCCATACTTCAAATATAAATATATAATTTTTTTTGCAGCATCTCTGATCCATGTAGCGAGCTTTGGGCCAGTGACTCCCAAACCAGTTGGTTTTAGGGCACTAGGTGTTAAAACCACCTTACAAACTTAATAACTCGGATCTCGGACGTTTTTTTTTTTTTACTCCATTGCTTTTTGAGATGTTTCCTCCAATTAAACTAGAGCACTGAATATTACAAACTTTTCAATTTTAGCTCATGTCTGTATGTTACTATATATGTTGATAATATCTGCTAACTAAACATTGAAGATTCTTTTTAGTCAATTTTATGGAGAATTCACAAATTAAAATTCAAAGGAAATAATCAAAAATTAACTGTTTCGAATTAGGTTTGAGATACGTCTCAGGAGTGGAAACTCCTTACTCAGCTACCTTTTACCATTTCACATTTTTAGTCAAAATAAAAACACAAAAAACGCAAAATATTTTTGTAATTTTTTGAAAATTTTCAATTTTCTGGTATTTTTCGAAAAATTTTGGACTAAAAATAAAAATAACACACAACTAAAAATAAGTACTGATCAACTAATTCCCTCCCCCAAACCTAAATGAGACATTGTCCCCAATGTCTTAAACAGTAGAAGAAGAGTTTAAAAAATAATACCTGGTTAGCTGAAATTCTACATGAAATTAAAGGTTAAGATCCAGATTAATTCGACGCCTCTTACCACGATCGTCCTCGGACCAATTTATCTTTGAAAGGATAGGGTCAACTTGTGGTTCATAGGCTATGAGTTGGTCTATTAGATCCGGAGCAGTTCTGGCAGTAAAGATGAGTTCTTCATAGGTTTTGATACGAACCATTTCTCGCATCATCAAGAAACACACAAAGAAAATCATAAAATCCATCAACATTAAACAGTCCAAGCGGTTTCTGGTGTTGTTCAGGTTCGCCCAAGATAGTACTATAAAAATTTCCTCCATGTGCCCAAGCCACCTGGCAAAGCGATAAAAGCATCAGCACGGTTAATCATTTCTACCAGTCGTTCAGACATACCTGGCATGATCAGTTCTTCTCCGTTTGATGATCCAATAAGATTTGCCTCTGTCAAGGTTTTGGGATGATTCCCAAAACATGACTGCCTCCTTCCTGTACAGCCTTTGAAACGATCCCCATAAGTCCGAGATTTCCTCCGCCATATATTAAATGCATATTCCTTGCAGCTAAGACTCGACCCAATTCCTGTGCTGCTTCTATTATTGTGGTTTAGTACCAACAGTACTACCGCAAAACACACAAATGTTTTCAACTCGTCTTCTTGAAGTGGCTTCCATTTTTTTTTATGTATTTCTTTCTCAACTCTGGATGCCTTCAAAAGTGCAATGACGGGCTGAATTTATAGTACCTGAAAAGGGTGAGTAAAAATAGCACAAGTATCTTCCAGAGGACGATTGTTAGCTAAATAACAAAAGAAATCGTGAAAGGTCAAAAAGTATGGATCCTGTCTACGAAAATAAAGATAATTACAATAGAAAGCGAATCAAAGCAATAATTAAGGCAACAGAATTGTGTACGCAATACGCCACTCGCTTAGTATAAATTCATTAGGATGTGTCTCAAGATTTCATTCCTTATTCAGCCATCGCTAATGAATTGTTTCTCATCTTTGATTGCCAAACACATTCCTTATGTCTTAAAATGCTTTGTTTGTGCCTTTCCCTACAAAAATAACACACAAAATTAATAAGTTCACACAAAATATGAAAACAAATTACAACAAATTGCATGGGTTGCCTCCGTGCTAGCGCTAAATTTTTCGTCTTCAGCCAGACGTGACTGAAATTCATCTATTAAGGAGGTTTCAATGTCGTTTTGGATGTCCGATTAAAGACAATCCCGTGAGCGTTGCTTTTGAAGGGTCTCTTCCAACGGTAAAGTGGCAAAAAGAGTTTTGTCTCATTCAGTGCTCGTGCCACCTTTTTGCTCATTGTTACTCCAGTGGTTCCTGCAAAGAAAGAAAGAAAATCATGAGGTCTCGTATGATGTTTGACTTGGAATGGAAGTTCCATTCTGTCAAGCTTCTGGGCGATATCTTTGATTTGTACTCCCCAAAACAGCGATGTTTCTCCTGAATGCTCTGGATCTTTATTAAGGTCAGACATTTGCTCCTCCATTTGCTCTGTTTCTTGCTCCACCTTTTCTTCACAGATGTCTTTAAAATTTCTGTATTCAGTTCTTCATCTGTCATCTGTGATATACATGCTTCAAAATTGTCAACCTGAGGATATAAAGAAATGTCAGATTTTAGGTCTTCATCCTCTGATATGACTGGAATGGATGGTTCATGAAGATTCTCTTCAAACATTTGTGCAATGGAATCTCCAAGATCTTCATTTTGAGGATACAGAATTCCATCCTCAATTTTTTGATGCAGTTGGTACAAATATTTCAGCTTCATCCTCGTCAGAATCTGAATAATAGAAATCAAATCGAGACTTTGCCGGTTCGGGTTCCTGAACTGATACCTCTGGTTGTTGATACTGCTCAGCCTCCTTCTCTGCTGAAGTGTCATTGTGAAATGATTGGTATTTGAAGGCTTTATCAGTGTCATCTGAAATTGATTCTTGAGGTATGTAGTTTTGGTTTTCTGTGAATTGTCTCTTTTGATCTGTCATTCTCTGAATTGATGCTGATTGTCTCTGAATACTTTCAAATTGATTCTGGCATGTTTTAAGCATTGTATCCAACTTTTCGTCCCGTTTCTGGAACCAATCTTTGAGCATGTCAACCAATGATTCTTCCTCTGATTGTTCTGGTTCTTGATAAAAATCATAGGTGGATGGTGGATAAGATGGAAAATATGATGGTTCTTCGTACCATGAAGGATTTGATAGCTCTGCCACCCTCGATTGTAGTTGTACTCGCAATAATTACTTGGGTGGTTACCGTCACATATCTCACATCTCTCCATTGCATTCTGATTAGCAAATGTAGTATTACTTGATTCTGGCATCCAGTGATAATCATTGGGCTGGATAACAGGCCTCAGAAAACCGGACTGTTGCTCCCAGATGTAGGGTGTATCTTCTTGTAAAGCTCTTGATCTTTCAATCTCCCAATAGTGTTCCATTGTTTAACCACCTGAAAATAAAAGAAAGAAATAAAATTACAGATAAAAATAAAGAAAATTAGAAACAGGTAAATTAGATAACTTCAAAATTAATAACTCAAGAAATATAAGTCCCCGGCAACGGCGCCAAAAAATTGACCGGCGTAAACACACACGTATAACGCAAGCGCACGTATCGTTAAAGTAGTATAAAAATATCAATCCCACGAGGACTTAATTCCTACTGTTGTTATTAATTATTGAATCTATTTATTTACAGATATCTAATTGAGGGAGAAGAGAATGATTGCTTGATTGATTTGGTTGATTGTAGATTTGCTAAATAAATAAATAAATAAAAAGACAAAAGAAAATACTAAGGAAAATAAAAGACACAAAGATCTAGGGTTGTGAATCATTCTAATATCTTTTAAAAGATGAAGTGATTATTTTATGTTTGTGTAATAAATCAGTTTACTAACCTGGAACACTAAATTATGCAAAAGCCTCTGTCGATGGTCAGACGCAAATACCCAGTTTAACCCAATTGAACCATATGTCTATGTCAACCAAATTATCTGGATTCATTAAGTTTAAGTTCCAATTATGGCTACCCCCGCCTGACAGGTATATTTCTATCCTGTAAGGAAATCTATTAAAGGGTTATCTATCCTCAAGGAAGATCGTGGGCTATTAAGTCTAAGGCTGAAACCTAAAATCCCTATGTCTAGTTCATTTTAGATTTACCACATCAATCTTATTGGTGATCAGACAAAAAGAAGCATTAAGCTTAAGACTTAATAAGTAAACCTTTAAATTACCCAAACTATAAAATAACCCCTTATAAACCGGTGATATTAGAATTCATCACAACCCCAGATAACTAACACATAACTAGGGCTAGTAAAAACTTAAAAATAAAAGGACATAAAATAAAAATGATGAAAAGTAAAAGACATAAAGTAAAAGCTGAAAAGTAAATTGCTGAAAAGTAAATGCTGAAAGTAAATTACTGGAAAGTAAATTGCTGAAAAGTAAATTGCTGAAAATTAAAGAAAGAAAAGTACTGTGCATAAAAGTAAATTACGGAAAGTAAAAACTGAAAAGTAAAGAAAAGAAAGTACGAAAGCAAAAATTAATTACTAAAAGCTAAATAAACAAACAAGATACAATCTTCTTAGTATTCTTAAGGAATTCCTTAGAAGAAAGTATGAATTTTACAAATGAAATGGCTTGGTATTTATAGGCAAAATTTTGCCTCCATCAAATCATCCACCAAATCAATTATTAATTGCTCCACTAATTACTCCACCAAATCCATTATCAATTGCTCCACTAATCTCTTATCATGTTTGGGATGATTTGATAATTTTTATTATTTATTTATTAATTTATTTTTTGCTTTGAAAATGATTGAAAGTGACTTTAATAATTACACACTACACACTTCTGGATGGTTCATCAATTTCGGGCATGAAAATCTTCAGAAATCGAAATTATTTTGTCTTTCAAAGTTGTAGATCTTTGAGTCTTCTTTAATCTGGAACTTGAATCAGCGTAATCGGATATCTGAGTAAAGATATGCACAAAATACGACAGATGCGCAAAACTGGAATTTCCAAAACTGCACTTCGTCAAAACGCCCTTTCAAGTTTCCAATCTCCAAAATAAAATATCAAGTCCAATAATTGCCTTATTTGACCCATATTTCATCCTAAATGATTTCATTGAGACCCGATATTATTTTATCTGCAAAATAAACTAAAAACACATCAAACCGTTCATCAAACCCGAGAAACTAAACAAAATATTAAGTTAAAGGGGTGGTAAATATTGATATATTTTCCGCTCATCATGGGCCCATATCTAGCTAGGCTAGATGTGGATATGAATATTTCGTGACCTATACGGATGTGGCATCGCGTAATGGTTATGTGTTTCTTTTGAAGAACACAAATCGGAAACTCTTACTGTTTCGACACGAAATAGACAAACAGATCGGCTAAAGTATTAAACCGTCACGGTAAGATCGTAATGGAAAATACTTAAGCAATAAGTTTCTTAAATACTTGAAAGAGTAAAGTATTCTTTCAAAAGAGGACTCATCCCGGAACACGTCAATTTGACGGTGTATCCGAACCGAGTAACCAAATTTTGTTAGACATGATTAGGTTAATCATGAGTCGCTCTGAGCTACCATTTCCTTCAACGGATAAGCATTAACAGTGCATAACTTATTTAGAATAAGGTTCCATAATAATCTATTTGACAGATTTCATATTAGCTATGAACGGGAAAGAAACCAAGTTTCACATTCCTGAAAATTTGGGTATGCTGGGCATATGTTTGGATGATACCAAACTAAAACCCAAATTGGATAAATGCCAATTGTAGGTTATCCCAGGGATACCATAAGTATTGTACTTATATATCTCACCTGAGAACAATTGGATTGTTGCTCACCATGCGGTTTTCCTAAGAGGAATATCGATATGCAGTGGTAAGTGGAAGGATAGTAAAACTCGATGAAAATCAGAGTAATATTATTCCAGGCACCGAATCCTAAATGGAACATAAATAGTTCATCAATGATGTAACTATTACCATTAATCTTCGAATACACAAGAACCGCGTGAGTCGGAGAGAGTCAGAAAACAACCTGGGGTATGGGTTTCTGATCTCACCTCGTAAAGATATCAATCTTTTGAGGTATATCAACTGACTACGTATGAGGAAGTGATACAAGGTATCGACTCTCTATTATGACAAAGTGTCATGATATCCGAAATGGATTCCATATATATCAACAAGTTTGGACACTAGTTGATGTACCGCAAGGCATTGTGCCTACTAGTACTTTATAAGTCTTTAAGGAAGACGTACATGGATAGCAACATACCAACGTATAAAGCTAGGCTTTTAGCGGAAAGGTATCGTCATCAACATTGTGTTGATTACGATTCAACCTTTTAAATGTTGCCATGGTAAATCCATTTGGATAATGCTTGCTAAAGCTGCATGTTTTATTTATGAAATATGACAGCTGGATGGAAAATCGCTTTCCTGAAAAGGAAACCTTTTGGAGGATGTTTAAAACATCCTGACGGTTTTTTCGTACATGAACTAGTAAACAAGGTTTGCAGGTTAATCGATCCATGTTTGGATTGAAGCAAGCATTGGTTCTAGGAATTATTGTTTTGATGTAATCATAATAGTATATGATTTAATTCAAAACGAAAAGATTCTTGTGTATATAAGAAGGTTAGTGGGAGGCACTGACAGTGGCTGTCCTATAAATAATGATAATACGTCATTTCTTGGAAATGCTATTCCCATAACAATCGGCGAAAGCTTGGCTTTCGAAAACTCTCCGTAGAATCGTATGGAGAAGGATAACTTGAAGTGACTGGGATCACTGTAACAAGTTTCCTATAACCGATAAAGACGACTAAAAGTCGCAAACGGTACTATACAGTTTGAATTACGATACAGTGAGTTGGAAATCTTCCAAGCAAGATACTGTTACCGAATAAACAACAAATGCGGGTTATTGCTGCAGCTGAAGCAGCAATAGAAGCCTTCTGGGGTCGATAAAATCTAATTAGATTAGACATAGTTCTCTTAGCAGCTGAGCTAGGCTTCAGCACATGCGAAAGAATTAATGGTCTCATCAACGATCCAGATAAATACTTCGATATTCATCTGATTCGTTTGGATCATACATCGTGGCGATGTGATGATCGAATAAATCACATCAGACGATAATCATGCAAATCCGCTGACGAAAGCATTTCTCAGCAATTTGAGCCAACCGTACATAGTTCGGGTGTTAGACACTCAAGTGACTGGCTATAGGCCAAGTGGGAGATTGTTGGACAATTATGACCCATAGCGTCACTATTTGTACAGATCATTGTGTTGTTGTTCAAATTAACTATGTGACAAAGAGATTGCACTCTTATCATTTGTGATTAGATCACCTAGATATATATAAATGATAGGAGGTCCATATGATTTGTTCCTGGACTGAGAATGATATGAGACAGTATCAGTCCATGAAGGATAAATCATTAAATATCCATAGTCAGAGTATTATCGAGATTGGACATCGATAAATACGTAAATGACTAGTATTGCACTTATGCGGGTTGTGAGGGCACAACGGCATAGTTCTCATATGTTTGGGTATAGGATACTCATGCAAGTGTAATAGGAGGTTGTGTTTTACCGATGGTACGGGAAACAGCTTCGCTCTGGATAGACCCCTTCGGAATTCCATTGGTAGTATGACTAAGTGTCTATGGAAGTCCGAAATCAAGGTATGTGTATTTGGTCTTAACCTGAGACTTGCACCGCTAATACTTGCGACAATCAATATAGTTTGGTTGAGGTCGTCCAGGGATTTAACAGGTTTTGTGTACGCCAATACTGGGTATATTGAGAATCGTAGTGTGTTGGGTGTGATGTTAAGAAGGAAGTGTCACTCCAGTCATATGAAGATGATGGTCACGTAGGATACGGTACTGGTTCTCTTAAGTACTGCAGTCATCGGGATAATATGACTAGGTCATAGTTATCCGATATAGAGACTAGTTACCAGAGATCCGACATGTGCTTCGTACGGGGCAGACACGATTCCAGCCCCAGGCCTAGCACGTGATCATCCGATACTGGATCAAAATACGCAATACCACGTATACTACGCTTGATATAGATCACTTATTCCTGTAAGCATGTTTCTGGAGAATTGGGTAGGCATGACGCTTTGCTAGAAGCCAACCTTGTCTTGTGAATCAGTGTAAATGTAGTACTAGGTACTTACGTGTTCGGACAGTCCGACGACCCGATTTACTGCCAACATATCCGGAGATCTCATGGGTCGCTCCCCGAAGATTCACCGATGACATATGACTCGCACTTTAATTAATCTGGGATTAATTTAATGAGAGAGAAAATTAATCTGGGATTAATTGTAGAGATATTTTATCTGGGATAAAATATCAATTAAAGAGAGAGAACGATTAATTTTGAATTAATCGGTAAAATAATATATTTGATATATTTTACGAAATTGGATTTCGAGGCGGAATTAAAATTAGATTTTAATTCGGGCGAACGAATTAATTTAGAATTAATTCGTTAGCGACATGAATAGTGATTTCGCTAGGCGTAATCATTTAATTACGAAGCAACGAAAAATTCGTTAATTTGGAATTAACGAACCCGAGCCCAAGATTATTTGCGAGCGCATTCTCATTTCGAATTTGAGTGCGGCACGCAAGTCAAATTAAGCGCCAAATCATTAGTCACATCAAGCGTCAAATCACATGTCACTTTGAGTGATGTGACATTTGAGAGATTGATGTGAGAGGACTTAAAGCATTTAATGTTTGCTTTTTGAAATTGAAAAAAGGTAAATGATTTATTTATTTTGGAAATATATAAACCTAATACATTTTTTCTTTTTCCTACTCTCTCTATTCCATTTACGGTATTAGGCTTTTTGGAGCCAAAACCCATGTTCATCTCTCTCACGGTCTCAATACCGATTTCTTCTTCTGGTTTTTCTGGTTTGACCGAATTAGAAGGAGAAACAAATGATTTTGTTGCAAGATATATGTGCTAGCACACTCATGGAGGAATACAAAGGTGATAGGGAAGTGTCTTCATGAGCATGGAATCAACAAAAGCTTGGAGTTTCAAAGTACATCCATGGCCGAATCTTGGAGGAGGAAGACAAGCCATCACCGTGCAGTCCACCATTTGCACAGCCCACTGCCGTTCTTCACGCAAGGAGGGCAGTTCATTTTTGGTTCTTCACTTCAGAGCATCTCAACCGATCAATTTGAGTTTTTCCGCACCTCCTATGATTGTATTCAACTCGTTTTATGCTTGATTTATGATCCTTGGGACTTGATTGAAACCCAACAAGTACATGGTTAGCTGAAATTATACAGGAATTTAAAGGTTAAGATCCAGATTAATCCGACGCCTCTTACCACGATCGTCCTCAGACCAATTTATCTTTGAAAGGATAGGGTCAATTTGTGGTTCATAGGCTAAGATTTGGGCAATTAGATCCGGAGTAGTTCTGGCAGTGAAGAGGAGTTCTTTTAAAGGTTTTGACACGAACCCATTTCTCCGGGTATCATCAAGAAACACACAAAGAAAATCATAAAATCCATTAACGTTAAACAGCCCAATTGGTTTCTAGGGTATGTTCAAGTTCGCCCAAGATAGCACTATAAGAATTTCCTCCAATGTACCCAAGCCACCTGGCAAAGCAATAAAAGCATCAGCACGGTTAATCATTTCTACCAATCGTTCAGACATACCTGGCACAATCAGTTCCTCTCCATTTGATGGTTCAATAAGATTTGCTTCTGCCAAGGGTTTTGGGATGATTCTCAAAACGTGACTGCCTCTTTCTTGTACGGCTTTTGAAACGATCCCCATAAGTCCAAGATTGCCTCCGCCATATACTAAGTGCATATTCTTTGCAGCTAAGACTCGACCTAATTCTTGTGCTGATTCTACGTATTGTAGTTTAGTACCAACACTACTACCGCAAAACACACAAATGTTTTCAACTCGTCTTCTTGAAGTGGCTTCCATGTTTTACTCTGGATGTCTTCAAAAGTGCAATGATGAGTTGAATTTATAATACCTGAAAAGGGTGAGTAAAAATAGCACTAGTACCTGCCAAATGACAATTATTAGTTAACAGTAAAATAAATCGTGATAGTCAAAAAGGTCTGGATCCTGTCGGAGAAAATAAAAGAACACAACAAAACAAATTACAATTATTAGGAAAAGACAAAGAAATATAATATGTACAAGAAAATTAGCGGCTTGATTGACGTCTATGCGTCAGGGACAAGCTTCCCATCCAATTTTCTTATAAACTGGCAAACATGGTCTTTTTGAGTCAGATTCCCAAGACTTAATTGTTGTCTTTCTTTTTGGAATTGTGTATGTAATTTGCGAATGGCTATTTGAACATATCCACTAGGATAAGTCTCAAGAGTCGAAGATATATCATCTAAAGACTCCTTATTCAAGCCATCCCTAATGAATTTAATTTTGTCTTCGCGATTATCAGACACCATTCCTAAATAACGACAACGAGTATTGCAATTCCAGCGTGCACATTTGTAACAAACACCCATTTGTTTAGCTCTATGTTTCTTTGCATAGGTGTTTCTTCCAAAACCAGGCAGATGTGAAATAAAAGAGTCAGAAGACTCACCTGCCAATCAGACTCGTGCTTCAATTACCCAACGAATGTCATTAGGAATACCATGGATTGTTAGTAGTCTCATCCGTTCCAAGCGAGCTTTGTAGACTTTCATCAGAGAGTTTTGAGGGAGAGAAGGAAATTACTTGTGAAGATTTGCGAGAACTTCTTCCATCCTGAAATGTCTTAACCTGCAAAAACCAAACACACAAAATTAAATCACACCAAATCACAATATATACAAAAATTGCATGGGTTGCCTCCATGCAAGCGCTAAGTTTAAAGTCGTCAGCTAGACGTGACTGCTCGAATGTTTAGCTGGATCTGAAAGTGTAACACCTTCTTTTTTCACTCAAATGATTCTCCCCAGTAGTGCTTGACACGATTGTTTTTAACCTTGAAAGTTTTGTTGGAGTCAGGATCATGTATCTCAACGACTTTGTCTTGTAAAACCTTGGTGATCACAAATGGACCTGACCACCGTGATTTTGGCTTCCATGGGAAGAATTTTACACTTGATTTGTTAACAATACCTTCTGCCCTGGTTCCAGTTGTATACGCACTAACTTCTCATCATGTCTTTTCCTTGCCTTTTCCTTGTACAATTTGGCATCCTTAAAAGGCTGTATGTGAAATTCTTCCAATTCGTTGAGATGGTGGAACGTTTTCTCTTCTGTTGCTTGTAGTGCAAGAATATGCTTCTTCAGTACGTAGTGCGCTTTATCTTCAGGCTCCACAGGTAATTGACATGCTTTAAGTTTGTTAGTAGATCTTTGTCTTTCATCATCTGGGAAATTCATGGCCTTGAAAACATTGAATGTTACTTCTTGGTTATGTACCCTCATGGTTAATTCTCCTTTTTGTACATCAATAATGGTTCGACCTGTAGCCAAGAATGGTTTCCCAAGGATGATTGGCACGTCTGCGTCTTCCTCCATATCAAGGACAATAAAATCTGCTGGGAAAATGAATTTGTCAACCTTGACCAGCACATCCTCAACTACGCCTCTTAGAAATACGAGCATTCTATCAGCAAGTTGTAGAGAGACTGAAGTGGGCACTGTTTCTCCAATTTGCAGTTTCCTGAAAATAGAAAAAGGCATCAAGTTAACATTTGCACCTAAATCACATAAAGCCTTACCAAAGTCATGTTCTCCTATGGTGCAAGGTACAGTGAAACTGCCAGGATCTTTCAACTTTGGAGGAAGTTTTCTCTGAATGATGGCGCTGCATTCTTATGTCAATACTACTGTCTCGTAATCTCCCAATCTTCGCTTTCGTGAAAGTATGTCTTTCATAAATTTGACACAGCTGGGCATTTGTTCCATGCTTCTGCAAATGGAATGTTGATATGCAGCTTTTTGAACACCTCCAGGAAATGAGCAAACTGATTGTCCATTTTGTTTTTCTGAAGACGCTGAGGAAAATGTGGAGGTGGAGTGATCTGTTCTTTTTCCTTTGCTTCTTTTCCCTCCATCTGTTGATTTTTTTCTTTTGGAATATCTTCAATTGTTGCCTTGATTCCAATATCTTTGTTGATTTCAGTACCGCTTTTTACATGATGGCATGACATTGCTCCTTTCCCATGTTCCTCAGATTTGGTTCAGTGTTGCTAGGAAGGGTACCTGGCGGTTGTAACTCTGAGCATTGGCCAGTTGTCCCATTTGATTTTCCAGTGCTTTAATAGAGGCTGAATGGCTTTGATTCAATGCTACTTGATTTTGAACCATAGCTGCTAAAGCATCATATTTTGCTTATTGCTTCTTCTTCACACTGGGCCGGCACTTCTATTATTCCTGGTTCTTTTTCATGCTCCTGGCCTTTTTCTGTTGCTGGAATCCGGGTGGTGGGTTGTTCATTTTCACTGAATTGTTGCTCCATGAAAAATTGGGATGATTCCTCCACCCTGGATTGTAGGTGTTGGAATATGGATTATTCCCCTGTTTGTTGAAATTGTTAACGTAGTTCACTATTTCTTTATGTTGAATTGGTTCTGGTGCTCCTTCATATGGTGAACTTGTGGTTCCAGCGATGTTCACAACTTGCGTGCTAAGTGTTTCTAGAAATTTGTATATCACATCCATCCAGCTTGGAATTTAGTGTTGCTGTGTTGGCTCCAACTTCATAAATTCCTGCAATTCTTTGGATCATGCTCCTTTCTGTTGGCCATAAAGAATTGTTGTTGGCCATTTCTTCAATTAAGTCCCAGGCCTGATCTTCTCCTTTTGCCATCAAAGCTCCTCTAGCAGCAGCATCAATTGTGGTTCTCATTATTCCAGAAAGTCCATTGTAGAAGGTTTGGAGTTGTAGCCACTTTGCGATCTCATTATGAGGACATTTCTGGAGTAAATCTTTGAATCTTTCACAAGCTTCACAAAAGGATTCTGAATCTTGTTGTACAAAAGATGTGATGTCATTCCTCAACTTTGCAGTTCTTGCTGGTGGAAAGTACTTTGCAAGGAATTTTGTGGCTAGAGTGTTCTAAGTTGTGATGGAACCTACTGGTAGTGAATGTAGCCAAGCTTTAGCTCTGTCTTTCAGGGAAAATGGAAAAACCCACAGTCTCATTGCTTCTTCAGCTGCTCGGTTGTAATTGAAAGTATCGCAAACTTCCAGGAAGTTGCTGATGTGGGCATTAGGATCTTCAGTTGCATTCCCCCCAAACTGTACTGACTGCTGAATCATCTGAATGCATGTTTTGATGTCACCCACATTTGCTGGTAAGGAGGAAGTACAATACAAGAAATGAGTCCGTCAACCACCGGAATGGTTCTGTCTCAATGGAATCGGGGGTGCAACGTTCAAAGGTTCAGGTTCCATGTTAATGATTGCTTCTTGGCCTTCTCATCTTTCCCTTCTCAACTGTCTATGGTTCTTTCAATTTATGGGTCAAGCGGTCGAAGTTCAAAGCTTCTGGTTCATCTCATGTAGTTTCTGAGAACCTGAAACACAAGAAAACAAAAACAATAAGTAAAAAGAAATTAGATACAAGTAACGTATCTAACCCCAAAACTAATAGTGATAGATAAATAAGTCCCCGGCAACGGCGCCAAAAACTTGACCGGTGCTTACACACGCGTATAACGCAAGCGCACGTATCGTTCAAGTAGTATAAAAAGTATCGATCCCACGAGGACTTAATACCTAATCTATTAATTTTATGAGGTCAAATGATTACTAGTATCTAACAGGTTGATTGATTGATTTGAAATGATGATGGTTTTTGAATTTAAAACAAGTAAATAAATTGCTCGAATGTAGGTTTAAGAAAATTCAATATTAAAAACTATCTAGGGTTGTGATTCTTCCAATATCATTTTAAAGATGAAGTGGTTATTTTATGTTTGTGTAATAAATTGGTTTACTAACCTGGAACACACGAAATTATGCGAAAGCCTGTCGATGGTCAGACACAAATACCCCGTTTAACCCAATGAACCATATGTCTATGTCAACCAAATTACCTGGATTCATTAAGTTTAAGTTCCAATTATGGCTACCCCCGCCCGACAGGTATATGTCTATCCTGTAAGGAAATATATTAAAGGGTTATCTATCCTCAAGGAAGATCGTGGGCTATTATGTCTAAGGCTGAAACCTAAAATTCCTTTGTCAAGTTTATTTTAGATTTACCAAATCAATCTTATTGGTGATCAGACAACAAGAAGCATTAAGCTTAAGACTAAATAAGTAAACCTTTAAATTACCCAAACTATAAAATAACCCATTATAAATCGGTGATATTGATTTCATCACACCCCAGATAACTTGCTTAGTTACGGCACATATTACGGGTAGTAAAAACTTAATAAATAAAAGACATAAAGTAAAATGCTGAAAAGTAAATTGCTGAAAAGTAAATGACGGAAAGTAAATGCTGAAATTAAATACTGAAAATTAAATGCTGAAAAGTAAATGCTGAAAGTAAATTACTGAAAAATGCTGAAATAAATTACTGAAAAGTAAATGCTGAAAGTAAATTGCTGAAAGTAAATTGCTGAAAAGTAAATGCTGAAAGTAAATTGCTGAAAAATAAATGCTGAAAGTAAATTGCGGAAAAGTAAATAAGTAAAAGTACAATAAAAGAAAATGCTGAGGTAAAAGGATCCACTTTTATTACTTCTATTTTAGATATCTCCCTAATATAATATATTAACTTTGCATGATAATTACCAACCAGCCATATAGGCGGTATCGAGATTAAGTCAAATTAATAATTAATTACCAACCGACCAATCAGGCGGTATCCATTTTAGTCAGGTTAAAACCAATTTAAATAATTACCAACCGACCAATATGGCGGTATCCTCGTTAAGTCAGGTTTTACTAGTTTATATATTATAATTAAGGGAGATTAATCTAAATATTAGTAATAAAAGATTTACCTTTTACCCCAGCAAAGGGGAGTTACCTCCTCATTACTGAAAAGTAAAAACTGAAAATCAAAGAAAGAAAAGTACTGTGCGTAAAAGTAAATTGCGGAAAGTAAAAACTGAAAAGTAAAGAAAAGAAAGTGCAAAAGCGGAAATTAATTATTGAAAGCTTTAAATAAACAAACAAGATACAATCTTCTTAGTATTCTTAAGGAATTCCTTAGAAGAAAGTATGAATTTTACAAATGAAATGGCTTGGTATTTATAGGCAAAATTTTGCCTCCATCAAATCATCCACCAAATCAATTATTAATTGCTCCACTAATTGCTTATCCAAATCCATTATTAATTGCTCCACTAATTATTTATCATGTTTGGTGGTGATTTGATAATTTTTATTATTTATTTATTAATTTATTTTTTTCTTTGAAAATGATTGAAAATGACTTTAATAATTACACACGACACACTTCTAGATGGTTCATCAATTTCGGGCATGAAATCTTCAGAATTCGAAATTATTTTGTCTTTCAAAGTTGTAGATATTTGATTCTTCTTTAATCTGGCACTTGAATTAGCTCAATCCGATATCAGAGTAAAACGTTATGCCCAAAATACGACAGATGCGCAAAATTGGAATTTCCAAAACTGCACTTCGTTAAAACGCCCTTTCAAGTTTCCAATCTCCAAAATTAATATGTCAAGTCCAATTTTTGCCCTTATTTGACCCACATTTCGTCCTAAATGATTTCATTGTGGTCTAATATTATTTTATCTGTAAAATAAACTAAAACACATCAAAATGTTCATCAAACCCGAGAAACTAAACAAAATATTAAGTAATAGGTGGTAAATATTGATATATTTTCCGCTCATCAATGATCCAAGCATGTTCTTCGACGTTTCCATCTGATCCGCGAGATCATACATCGTGGCGATGTGAAGATCAAAAAGGTCGCATCAGAGGACAACATTGCAGATCCGCAGACGAAAGTTATTCCTCAGAAAAAGTTTGAGCGGCATGTACATAGTTCAAGTGTTAGATACTTGAGTGACTAGCTATAGACCAAGTGGGAGATTGTTGGACAATTATGACCCATAGCGTCACTATTTGTAAAAGACATTGTGGTTTTTGTACAAATTAACTATGTGATAATGGAAATTGCTATTTTATCATTTTGTAATTAGATTACTTGAATATATAAATGATAAAGTCCTTATGATTAGTTCGGGTTATAAGATATGAGACAATATCAATCCACAAAGGTTTAATCATTAAATATCCCTAGTCGTAGTATTATCGAGACTGAACATCGATAATGCGGAATAGACTGGTATTGCACTTGTGCGTGTTTGGAAGCGTAACAACATAGTTCTCATATATTTAAGTATTAGATACTATACAAGTGTGATAGGAGGTTGTGTTTGCCGATGGTACGGAAATAGCTTCGCTCTGGATAGACCCCTTGGAATCTCATTGGTATTATGACTATGTGTCTATGGGAATCCACATCAGGGTAGGTGTATTTGGTCTTAACCTGAGACTTGTATCGCTAATACTTGCGACAATCAATACGCTTTGGTTTTGGTCGTCCGGGACTTTAACAGGTTCTGTGTACGCCTCTTCTGGGTTTATTGAGAACCGTAGTGTATTGGGTGTGATGTCAAGACGGAAGTATCACTTCAGTCATTTGGAGATGATGATCACGCAGGGATACATAACTGGTTCTCTATTATGTTGCAACTATCGGGATAATATGACAAGGTCATGATTATGTTGCAACTATCGGGATAATATGACAAGGTCATGGTTATCCGATTATAGAGACTAGTTACTTGTGATCCGATATATGCTTCGTACGGGGCAGACATTATTCCAGCCCCAGGCCTTGCATGTGACATCAGATACTGGATCGCAATACGCAATACTATGTATACTACGCCTGTTATAGATTATATATTCCTTAAAGAATATTTCTGGAGAATTGGGTAGGCACGGTGCTTTGCTAGAAGCCAACCATGTCTTGTAAATCGGTAAAAACGTGGTTCCGGGTATGCACGTATTCAGATAGTTCGACAACCAGATTTACTGCCAACATATCCAGAGATCTCATGGGTCGCTTCCCGAAGATTCACCGATGACGTACGACTCGAACATAATTAATCTAGGATTAATTACAGTGAGAATTTATCTAGGATAAAATTCAATTAAAAGAGAGAGAACGATTAATTTGGAATTAATCGATTAAATAATATATTCGATATATTAAATGAAATTAGATTTCATAACGGAATTAAAATGGATTTTAATTCGGGCGAACGAATTAATTTAGAATTAATTTGCGAGCGACTTTAATAGTAATTTTCTAGGCATAATTATTTAATTAAATTTGATTTAATTCAATCGCAACGGAAAATTTTTTAATTCAAGATTAACGAACCTGAGCCCGGAATGTGTTTGCGGGCTCACTCGGATTTTGAATTAAAGTGAGGCCCATAAGTCACATCACAACTTACATCACTTGTCCATCAAGTGTCAAAATTGAGTGATGGGAGTGGTTGGAGACATTAAATGCAATTTTCCCTCCAAATATTTGCTTTAGCTTTCTGGAAAAGCATATACCAAATTTGAGAGACTTTTTGGTATTAGGTTTTTTAGAAAAAAAAAACAAAAATTGAAAAAGCTCTCTCCTCTCCCTATTCGCTCATTGCCGTGAGTTTCCAAGAACAAGAGGGCAAATTTATTGCAAATTTTCCAAGTGCTAGCACGCAAAAGGAGTCATTCAAAGGTGATAGGGAAACATCCCTTGAGTTTGGAATTCATTCATCAACCTTGGAGATCAACATACAATCAAAGAAGAAGATCTTGGAGCACTTGTGAAAGAGGAAATTTTTGAACTTTCCTACATCCACTTATCCGTTCAATGTGAGTGTAATTTCCGCTATATTCCTTTGAGTATTCACACATGTTTATGCTTAAATGATCTTGGGATTGTCCTTAGAAACCCAACATGGATAACCTTTAAACATATCCTAAAGTATATTAAGGTAACTAAGAATAAGTTCTTGATTTATTGAGAATGAGAACTGCAGGTTAATAGATATACAGATTCAGATTTCCATTTGGATCCCGATGATATAAAGTCTACATCAGGATTCTTATTTACCTTTAACGGTGCTGCAGTCAGTTGGAAAAGTTCCAAAAAGAGATTGACATTTGATTCCACCACGGAGGAGAACTATATTTGAGCATCTGAGGTTGTAAAAGAGGCTGTATGAATTAGAAACTTTGTCACAAAATTAGGAGTTGTCCAAAATATTGAGAATTTGATTCCTCTGTACTGTGATAATACCAGAGTTATTGTGTAAGCAAAGGAATCCAAGACACATCAAAAGTCGAAGCATGTGGAATGAAAATACTGATGAGTGGTAATTATATCACTATTTCCCACTCATTTAACCTAATATTTTGTATAGTTTTCTCGAGTTTTATGAACTTTTTGATGTGTTTTTGTTTATTTTACAAATAAAAATAATATTGGGACTTAATGGAATCAACTCGGGGATAAAACGATGAAATTCGGAGAAAAAAAGGTCAAAAACGAAAATTTATTGTACGCGTCATGAAGTGCAGTCCTAAATTCCAATTTTGCGCAAGTTTGGTATTTTGGCCATAACTCTTTCATCCGATATTCGATTGAGCTAATTCAAGTTGCAGATTAAAGAAACCTCAAAGGTCTAAAACTTATAAATTTTAAATATTTTCGAATTCTGAAGTTTTCAAGACCGAAATTAATGAAACATCCAATGTGTTTTGTGTAATTACTAAAGTCATTATCAAAAAAAAAAATTGGAAAATGACAATTTACAATTGTCAAACTTCCACAAAACATGCTTGGATGTTTGGTGGAGTGTCTTGTGGCATGTTTGGTGGAGGATTTTGTGGAGTGTTTGGTGGAGCAATTGGTGGATAAATTGGTGGAAGTCTTTAGATTTTCCTATAAATACCAAGCCATTTCATTTGTAATTCTCATGCATTCCTTAGGTTTTTATAAGGAATTTAAGGATTGCATCTTGTTTGTTTATTTTTTGTAATTTAATTTATGCATTTTTATTTTCAGTAATAGTAGTAGTTTCTTTTTTTTTCTTTTCTTTTATGTTTAGTAGTTAAATTTCCGCTGGGGGAAGGGTGAAGCTTTTATTATTTTAGTTTAGATTAATCTCCCTTAATTATAATATGAAAATTATAATTTAATATAAAAGGTTATACCGCTTTAATGGTTGGTTTTATTTATTTGATATAATGTGACACCGCCTATATGGCCGGTATTTATGTGACAGATGATTACCGTATATATGGCTGGTTTATGGACAAATAATGATACCACATTTATGGTCGGTCGGACTTAATTAAAATCTGACTTAATGAGGATACCGCCTATATGGCTGGTTGGTAATATCACTGATAAATTCTATATTATAGTAAGAGAGATTTCTAAATTAGAAATAGTAAAGGTGGATCCCCAACCCCCAGTAATTTATTTTTATTCTAGGGAAGTGATGAAACACAATATCTACACACTAAATAATTGATTTTCTTTTTATGGGCAATTCTTTAGTTTTTTTATTGAGTCTTAAGCTTAATGGTTCTTGTTAATTGGCCATTAATAAGATTGATTTGGCAAACTTAAAATGAACTTGACGAAGGGATTTTAGGTTTCAGCCTTAGATTCAATAGCCCACGATATTTCTTGAGGATAGATAACCCTTTAATAGATTTCCTTACAGGATAGACATATACCTGTCGGGCGGGGGTAGCCACTTTTGGAACTTGAACTTAATGAATTCAGGTAACTTGGTTAACATATACATATGATTAATTGGGTTATTTGGGTATTTACGTCTGACCATCGACATAGGCTTTTGCATATCTTCGTGTTCCAGGTTAGTAAACTGACTTATTACATATATATAAGAGGATCAATTCATCTTTAGGATAATATTTTATTGAATCACAACCCTAATCTTTGTGTCTTTTATTTATTTTTCTTAGTATTTTCTTTGGTTTATTTTATTTAAGGAAATCCACATTCAACCAACCAAAAACATTCATTATATTCTCCCTTAATTAGATACTTGTAAATAAATAGTATCAATAATTAATAACAACAGTACGAATTAAGTTCTCATGAGATCAATATTTTTATACTACTTGAACGATACGTGCTCTCGCGTTCTACGCGTGTGATTACGCACCGGTCAAGTTTTTGGTGCCGTTGCCGGGTACTTATATTTCTTGAGTTGTTAATTTTGAAGCTATCTAATTTACTTGTATCTAATTTTCTTTATTTTTACCTGTAATTTTTATTTATTTCTTTTATTTTTTAGGTGGTTGAAATGGAACAATATTGGGAGATTGAGAGATTACAAGCTTTACTAGAAGAAGATACTCCCCAAATTTGGGAGCAACAGTCCGATTTTCTGAGGCATGTTGTCCAGCCCAACAATTATCACCGGATGTCAGAACCAAGCAATATTATATTTGATCAATAGAACGCATTGGGGAGATGTGAGATATGTGATGGTAACCACCCTAGCGATCAAAGATTGGCTCGAGGAACGGGAAGCTCAAATTGATGCACAATTTCAGAGACAAGCAGAATCCATACAGAGAATGATAGATCAAGTGAGACAATTAACAGAAAACCAAAGCTACATACCTCAAGGAGCTTTGTCAGATGACACTGAGGAAGCCTTCGAGTACCAAGCATTTCATGAAGACACTTTAGCAGAGGAAGAGGCTGAGCAGTATCAAGAACCAGAGATATCAGTTCAGGAGCCCACACCAGCAAAGTCTCGATTTGATTTTTATTACTCTTCTTACTCTGACGAGGATGAAGAAGTAGAGCTGTTTGTACCAACAAAAATTGAGGATGAAACTCTATATCATCAAAATGAAGATCTTGGAGGTTGCATCACACAAATGTTTGAAGAAGATCTACCTGAACCAATCATTTCAGTCATATCAGAGGATGAAGACCTAAAATCAGACATCTGTTTACATCATCAGGTTGACACTTATGGAGCATGCATTTCACTGATGACAGATGAAAAGTTGAATGAGGAAATTTTAAAATACATATGTGAAGAAAAGGTGGAGCAAGAAGCCGAGCAAATGGAGGAGCAAAAGTCTGACCATATTAAAGATCTTGGACATTCAAGAGAAACATCACTGTTTGGGGAGTACAAATCAAAGATATCACCCGGAAGCTTGACAGAATGGAACTTCCATTTCAAGTCAAATACCATACGAGACCTCCTGATTTTCTTTCTTTCTTTTCAGGAACCACTGAAGCGATAAATTTTAAAAAGGTGGCACAAGCACTGGATGAGACAAAATTCTTTTTTCCACTTTATCGTTGGAAGAGACTCTTCAAAAACAACGCTCACGGGATCATCTTTAATCGGACATCCAAAACAACACTGAAACCTCATTGATAGATGGATTTCAGCCACATTTGGCTGAAGACGAAAAATTTAGCGCTAGTAGGGAGGCAACCAATGCAATTTATTATAATTTTTGTTTTCGTATTTTGTGTATACATGTTGTAGAGTTTTTAATTTTGTGTGTTAGTTTTTCAGGGAAAGGCACAAACGAAGCATTTGAGGCAAAACAAGACAGAAGGAATGGTGTTTGGCAATCACAAAGATGAGAGCCAATTCATTAGAGATGGCTGAGTAAGGAATGAATTCTTGAGATGCATCCTAATGAATTTATACTAAGCGAGTGACGTATTGCGTACACAATTCTGTTGCCTTAATAATTGCTTTGATTTTCTTTTCTGTTGTAATTTTCTTTATTTTCGTAGATAGGATCCAGACTTTTTGACCTTTCATGATTTCTTTTATTGTTTAGCTAATATCGTCATTTGGAAGATACTAGTGCTATTATTACTCACCCTTTTCAGGTACCATAAATTCAACTCATTATTGCACTTTTGGAGGCATCCAAATTTGAGAAAGAAATACATAAAAAATGGAAGCTACTTCAAGAAGATGAGTTGAAAACATCTGTGTGTTTTGCGGTACTAGTGTTGGTACTAAACCACAATATATAGAGGTAGCACAGGAATTGGGTCGAGTCATGGCCGAAAAGAATATGCACTTAGTATATGGAGGGGGAAATCTTAGACTAATGATGATCATTTCAAAAGCCGTACAGGATGGAGGTAGTCAAGTCCTGGGAATCATCCCAAAACCTTTGGCAGATGCTAATCTGATTGGACCATCAAACAGAGAGGAACTTATTGTGCCATGTATGTCCGAGCGACTAGTGGAAATGATTAACTGTGCTGATGCTTTTATTACTTTGCCAGGAAGCTTGGGCACATTGGAGGAGATTTTGATAGTGCTATCTTGGGCGAACTTGAACATACACCAGAAACCAATTGGGCTGTTTAACGTTGACGAATTTTATGATTTTCTTTGTGTGTTTCTTGATGACGCCCGGAGAAATAGGTTCATGACAAAACCTCTGAAAGAACTCCTATTCACTGCCAGAACTGCCCATGATTTACTTGACCAAATCTTGGCCTTTGAACCTGTAGGCACTGCATTTTTGCATATTAGTCCCTATGATGAGTCTCATTTGGAGACACTACCTTTTAAGTCACGGAAGTCACGGGAAATGGACGTCGGAAGGGGAAATTCAGAATATGGCTAAGTTGTTAGATTATGAGGCAATGACCTTCGAAGAACAGTTGCTAGCTCAGTTCAAGATGCCGGATATGGCTAAGTTCAACGGGAATGAGGATCCGAGGGTCCATCTCCATCAGTATGTTTCAGTTATGAGTTCAGTGGGTTTATCCAAGCATCAAGTGCAGAAAATGTTTGAGATGTCACTCGAGGGAGCGCCGGTAGTTTGGTATCACAGCCTTGAGAAGAAGATTAGGGAAGATTGGAGGGAACTGGATGATGCTTTTCTGAAGCAATATGTTACAGATCTGGAAATTGATTTGTCACTCCGTGATTTGGAGAACACTAAGCAGAAGCCGGAGGAAAGCTTCAAGGAGTATGTAGACCGTTGGAGAAGCCAGCTTCTGAAAATGCAGACTCGGCCCTCTGAGAAGGACCAGATTAAAATGATCATCAATGGCACCAAACCCTCGATTTATGGCAAGCTGATGAGGATGACCTCCATGATTACTGATTTTCGACAGTTGAGAGAAACTGTCATGGATATTGAAGAAGAAGAAGCAGAGAACATGAAGTTTTATGGCCTAAGTAGGAGGCCTATTGGGGGAACATCAGGTACCAAACTTATTTCTGCGGAGATTGTTGCCATCCGGAATCGGAGATTCTCCAACTTAGGGAGGCCCTTGTCTAAGGTGCTGGAGAAATTAAAAAGACAATGACTTCTGAAACCCCTGAAGACCAAACCACTTCCCAACCCTCCACCACCGCATCTCAACCTGAGCCAATACTGTCACTTCCACCAATAGAAAGGCCATGACACTGATATTTGTGCCCGCCTCCACCATGAAATCCAGGACCTTATAGACTCCAAAAAGATACCCGACCCTGAAACAGAACGCCCTAACACACACCAAAATCCCCTACCAAATTACCACTCTGTCCCCCCCACCGACCTATATGATAAACTCTAGCCTACCCAAAAGCCTTGTCCTCAAATCCTTTGACCACCAAGCCTATTGCCTTGGAATTTGGGATAGTAACAGTGAAGATGAGACAGAACGGGGGCAGAATTTCTGGGAAGACTTCTCCAGTAGTGATGAAGAAGAAGTGAGAGGGATGACACGCAATAGGCATTTTTACAATGATATGACTGAGAAGGGTAAATGAGTGTTATCAGAGGGTAGAGAAGTGGCTGAGAATACAGAAAATGCCGATGGAGATGTAGTGATGCAGCAGTTGAGGAAAACCCGAGCACAAGTGAGTATCTGGGATTTGTTGTGTGCATCTCAAGAGCACATACGGGCCATGGTTGAGGTCTTAAGCAAGATAGTGGTAACGGAGGATGCCAACCCCGCAATGTTTGTTGGGTCAGTACAAAAGGAGGCTTTACAGGAAATCACTTTTTCTGAGGAAGAACTCCCAGCTGAGGGGAGAAATCATAATAGACCTTTGTTTATCAGAGCTAAAGTGAGGGGTAAAAGGACCTCTTGTGTGATGGTGGATGACAGCTCATCCATTAATGTGTGCCCGTTGAAGATTTTGGCCAAGCTGGGTATGAAGGCAACAGATCTGGATCCCTCTAGTATGACTATCAAGGCTTATGATGACAGGAAGCGAAGAGTTGAAGGTACATTTGTAGCAGTGGTCAAGGTTGGTCCTATTGAGGACGAAGTTGAGTTCACAGTGCTGGATATCCCAACCACTTTTGCCTTATTGTTGGGAAGGCCTTGGTTTCATAAGCTTGGGGGCGTGCCCTCCACTCTACATCAGATGATTAAGTTCCCGTATAGGGGAGAGATTGTCACCATCCGAGCTGAGGTAGACAATGTTGTGGCTGCTTTGGAAATACAACCTTTCACGAGGTTCCAAGTATCGATAACTTTTGAGGAATGGTGGATCCTAAGGTAGCTAGGATCATGGGAAAAATGATGTTCGAGCCGGGTGAGGGTTCAAAACTGCTAGACTTTAGAGGACAGACTACTCGGAGGGGTTTGGGGTACAAATCTGACGAGGAAAAGCCGAAGGTTAAAAAGAAAGGGCTGAAATTGATGGATTGCTTTGTAAATGCTTCAGGGTATCAAGGTTAGCCCGAACCAATAGAAGTTAACGGAATTGTGGTGCCTGGTTTTGAGATCTTCCAAGAGATGCTAGGTAAGAAGCCGCTGACCGAAGAAGTTGTGGAGGAAGAGAATTGGGAAGAAGAATTGATGAAGTTGGAGAGCCTGACTCTCAAAGAGGATAAGAAGTCTGAGAAGAACCTGGTTGCGGAGGATGAAGTGTCTGCTGATGATGAAGACATTTATCTTCCTGATTTATTTGAGTGTAATCCCGTATTTATTAGTAATAAAGACAATCATTTTGCTTATTTGACCGAGTCTTTTTCCTCTAACTTGCATGACTTGAGTATATTTGATATCAGCTCCACCAGAACGAATGCATTTAACTTGGGCACGCTTGAGAACCCCAAGGAAGTTCTGATTGCAAGTGAAGTTACCGCTGAAGAGCGGGAGAAATTAGAAGAAGTATTGGTTAGATATGCCAAAGTGTTTGCTTGGTCCTATGAGGACATGCCTGGGGTAGACAGAAGCTTTGCCCAGCACACAATACCAACTTATCCGAATATGAGGCCAGTGAAACAGAAACTTCGACGGATGAGACCTGAGTGGGCCGAGAAGGTCAGAGAAGAGGTTAAGAAACAGATAGATGTGGGGTTCCTGGAAGTAGTGAAGTATCCTGAGTGGTTGGAAAATATTGTGCAGGTGCCGAAGAAAGACGGGAAATTCAGAATGTATGTGGATTACAGAGATCTCAACAAGGCTTGTCCAAAAGATGATTTTCCTCTACCTAATATTGATGTACTAGTTGATAGTGCAGCTTTATCTACCATGTATTCATTTGCAGATGGGTTTTCAGGGTATAATCAGGTTCTTATGGCTGAGGAAGACAAGCACAAAACTCCCTTCGTCACAGAGTGGGGTACTTATTGTTACAAGGTAATGCCGTTTGGGCTCAAAAATGCAGGAGCTACTTATCAGCGGATGGCCACTACATTGTTCCACGATCTGATGCAAAAAGAGATTGAAGTGTATGTGGATGACATGATGGTGAAATCAGAGACAAGAATTGGGCATATAGAAGCACTTGAGAAGTTCCTTCAGAGGGTTGACAAATACAACTTGCGGCTGAATCCCAAGAAGTGTGTGTTTAGAGTGACATTTGGAAAATTGCTGGGACATACAGTAGAAATGGGAGGAATATAAGTAGATTCTGAGAAAATCAAGGCAATTACTGAAATGCCGGCACTGAAGACAGAGAAAGAGGTTAGAGCATTCCTGGGAAAAATTCAGTATATCAGTCGGTTCATCGCCAAGTTGACATTAGTGTGTGAGCCTATTTTCAAACTGTTGAGAAAGGACCGACCAGTGAAATGGAATGAGCAGTGTCAGTCAGCCTTCGACAAGATCAGAGAATACTTGGTAAAGCCTCCTGTATTGAAACCTCTGAGATCGGGCAGACCTTTGGTACTGTATTTGGCTATAGAATCAGAAGCACTTGGGGCAATGATGGTACAGGCAGATGAGACCGGGGTAGAGTATACAGTCTATTATCTTAGTAAGAAGATGCTCCCGTATGAGGCTCGTTATCAAGAGGTAGAGAAGATCTGTCTAGCAGTGGCATGGGCTTCCCGAAAATTACGGTAAAACTTCCAGTCCTACAAGATCCAGGTAGTGGCAAAAGAAAATCCCTTGAAATATCTACATTCAGTGCCTTCGCTAGTAGGGAAGTTGGGCAGATGGTTAGTATTGCTGATAGAGTTTGACATTGAGTACCTCACTTCCAAGGTAATCAAAGGGCGGGCAGTAGCATAGTTCCTGGCATTGCAACCTATTGAAGGAGATCAGTATAAGTTTGAATTCCCAGATGAAGAGATCCAAGCAATAGCAGTTCAAGGGTGGAGGATGTATTTCGACGGAGCAGTGAATTACAAGGGAGCCGGAATTGGGATCGTGATAGTGACCCCCGAAGGAGAGACTTTGCCTTTGGCCAAGAGGTTGACGTTCAGAGTAACTAACAACATGGCCGAGTATGAAGCATGTGCTTTTGGTTTGACTGCACTGATAGCCTTGAAGGCTGAGAGCGTGGAGGTCTACGGAGATTCGATGCTGGTGATCTGACAGATGTAGGGAGAATGGGAATTGAAAGAAGAACGATTAAAACCTTACCTTTTTCACCTCAGAAAGTTGGCACAGGTTATCCCCAATTGTAAGTTTCAGCACTTGTCGCGAGAAGAGAATCAAATGGCGGATGCATTAGCTACACTTGCAGCAACTTGGGAAAATACAGAGAAGTTAGTAATGAGACCGTTGGTACTGACAACAGCAAATAAACTCATTTATGAGATAGAAATAGTCCGGGAAGTGGAGATCGACGATGGTAAACCTTGGTATCACGACATTCAAAGGTATCTGGAACACGGGAAACTCACGGAGGGAGCAGGCAGAAAAGAAAGATTAGCCATTCACAAATTTGCTTCCCAGTATGTGATTTTGAAAGGGGAACTATACAAGAGGCAAGCAAATGGTATTCAGTTGAAATGTTTGAGAAAAGAAGAGACTCAGCAGGTAATGGAAGAAGTACACGCCGGGGTATGTGGTCCGCATATGAACGGGTTGAATCTGTCCCGCAAGATAGTGAGACAAGGTTTTTACTGGTCAACCATGGAGACAGATTGCGCGAAGATGGTAAAGCACTGTCATGATTGTCAAGCACATGATAATTTGAATCATTTACCGCACACAGAGTTGCACGGGTTGTCAAAGCCGTGGCCTTTCTCAGCATGGGGAATTGATATGATTGGAGAGATTCGACCGAATGCATCGAATGGGCATCGCTTCATAGTAGTGGCAGTAGATTATTTCTCAAAGTGGGTGGAAGCCGAGTCATTCCGCAATGTTACAGCGAAGCAGATGGCAAAGTTCATAACCCGGAATCTCATATATCGGTATGGTATACCGCACCATATGGTTACATATAACAGAGTTCAGTTTCAGGGAGAGACAAAGGCAATGTTGCAGAAGTACGGGATAGGCCATCACAAGTCATCACCTTACAGGTCGCAAGCGAATGAGGCAGTCGAGGCAGCCAACAAGACAATGAAGACAATTTTAGCCAAAATGACAGAGAACTACAGGGATTGGGCCGACGAACTACCGTATGCTTTGTGGAGGTACAGAACATCAGTAAGAACAGTGACAAGAGCCACATCTTACTCTTTGATCTACGGAATGGAAGTAGTACTGCCAGTGGATGTTAAGATATAGTCAATGAGGGTATTAACAGAAACAGAGTTACCTGAGCAAGAATGGGCCGCACAGAGGTTTGGTCAGTTAGCACTGCTGGATGAGAAGAGAATGAGGTCTTTACATCACATGCAGTTATATCAGAAGAGACTAGCCCGAGCATTCAACAAGAAGGTACGTCCCACCAAGATCAGAAATGGTGATTGGGTACTTAAGCAGTCAAGGCCGTCGACGACAGATCCGAGAGGAAAGTTCAGACCTAACTGGGAATGACCTTACATAGTGCAGAAAGTAATGGGAAATGGGGCAGTGAAACTGTTAGACTTGGAAGGTAACGAGTTCACTGAGCCGATCAACGTGGACATATTGAAGCAATATTTTGCCTGAGAAAGAGAAGACTTGGCAGAAGGCCTAACCCGACGGGATAAGGAAACTCATGCATGCATGTATACACGTAACACATTTTGGCATTCGTTTTGTGTTTGTTTTGTATTCACAGGTTTTGAAGAAGAAAAGAGAAGGCGGCAAAGACAAGCCGATTAGAAGCATCAACATACCAGCAGTAGTTTTGGGATGCGTCCCAGGGGGCGAGGCCCATATCAATACTAGCAGCAGTCTTGGGGATGCGTCCCGGGGTTGAGGCCCACGTCAACACATATACAAGTTGCAGTTATTGGGATGCGTCCCAGGATCGAGGTCCATTGCATCATCAGTTTCAGGATGAGTCCCAAGGTCGAGGCCCACCTTTTGTCAGCGGTATCGGGATGCGTCCCAGGGTCGAGGCCCCCGTTGTCGGTTGCAGCTATTGGGATGCGTCCCAAGATCGAGATCCATTGCATCATCAGTTTCGGGATGCGTCCTAGGGTCGAGGCCCACCTTTTGTCAGCGGTATTGGGATGTGTCCCAAGGTCGAGGCCCCCATTGTCGGTTGCAGCTATTGGGATGCGTCCCAGGATCGAGGTCCACTGCATCATCAGTTTCGGGATGTGTCCCAGGGTCGAGACCCACCTTTTGTCAGCGGTATTGGGATGCGTCCCAGGGTCGAGGCCCCCGTTGTCGGTTGCAGCTATTGGGAGGTGTCCCAGGATCGAGGTCCACTGCATCATCAGTTTCAGGATGCATCCCAGGGTCGAGGCCCACCTTTTGTTAGCGGTATTGGGATGCGTCCCAGGGTCGAGGCCCCCGTTGTCGGTTGCAGCTATTGGGCTGCGTCCTAGGATCGAGGTCCACTGCATCATCAACTCAGTTCGAGACAGCCGGCAAGTCAGATGGCAGCTGGCGAGCCAGGTGAGTGAAAATGCATTGCATAACTTTGATAGGATTGTCACTTTTACACATTACACAAGTCCCATCAAAGTGGGGGTGACTGTAGGCACTGCATTTTTGCATATAAGTCCCTATGATGAGTCTCATTTGGAGACACTACATTTTAAGTCACGGAAGTCGCGGGAAATAGACGTCGGAAGGGGAAATTCAGAATAAGTATGTCATCAGATTCATTTCACAAGTTCACTGTTTCATTCGTGCTACGTTCAAACGTCAAACAGATTGCGGGCACTCGTGTAGCGTTCGAATCGGCATTCGAACGGTGTCGGTATTTTTGGTTTTGCTGCTAGCCTCACATCCAAGCCCAATTAGCCCACCAAAACCCATAAAACATATCCAATTAATAAAATGCATATTTAACACATGACAAAATTAAATAAAATCTAAAAATCATATACCAATTTAAAATAAAATCATGCCTAATTAAAATCAATCAAGTATATTATATTCCTAACTAAACAAATTTCATGCCTAAACAAAACAAATTAAATATATAACCTTCCTAAACAAACCAAATCTTGTCTCCAATCAATCTTTGGTTTTCCTTGTTTAACACTAAATCAAATCCTCCTTTAATGCACAAATCCCTTCCTTGTCAAGCAAGGATTCACCCATCCCCTTTGCCTATAAAAACAAAGCTATTCCAACCCTTGAACCCCCTGACTCTCACGCATATATAGCAAAGAAAAAAGCCTCTCCATTCACGCCTAATACACTCAAAAAGCAACAAAGAATTTTCTCTCCTCATCTTCCCTCCATAACCGAAAAATCACAGCCCTATAAACACCTTAGATCACCGAAAATCACAGCCCCTAAAAACATCCACTGTATTACCGAAAATCACTACCTAAAACATTCATTGTTTGACCGAAAAACTGCCCCTGGAACACCCCCTCTAAACTACCGAAACTCACCCCTAAACAGTAGCCTAAAACACCAAATACAGTAGTAAAACATCAGTTAAACGGAGTCAAAACAGTAGCTTGAGTAGCGAAACAACGAGGAAAGATGTAAACCAGTGAAACGGAAAAGTTGCGGAGCTTTAACCCTTCCAATCACCGTGGAACGCGAATCCGAGAGTCGACAAAAAAGGTTAGACCTGAGGGAACTTTTCACATCCATTTTTATTCGTATTTTTACTGTTTATTGAATCTTATTTACATGATTATTGTTGAGTGATGCATGTTGTGGCCCTTGAATAGATAAAAAAATACATGTATTGTGAAATGGTGTATGTTGTGGCCTTTGAATAAAACGGAAAATGTGTCACCTCTTGTGGTATATAGGATGGAAACCCGGACATAAATTTCATAGCCATTTCCGAATGGATGGTAGTATGATCTGTACTCGGGATACAACTCCACGTACCACTTGAGTATACGTCACATATTTTATTTCATGTTATCTTGATCTGTTTATTATCATTATTAATTTCTGCATGTTATTTATTTATGTAATAATGTGATGCGCATGGGCTTAGTAAGTCGGATTAAAGGTCCTTCATTTCGAGAGGTTAAAATCCTTTACCATGATGCTTTGCCGCGCCTGATGATGTATATTCGGTTGAATATAAGATGTGTTCAATCGGGTATACAAAGTCCGATATCGTTATCTTTATTTTTATATGCATTATGTTATTAGCGCATGGGCTTAGTAAGCTGGATTAAAGGTCCTCCATTTCGAGGGGTTAAAATCCTTTACCATGATGCTTCGCCGCGCCGGATGACGTATATTAGGTTGAATGTAAGATGTGTTCAATCGGGTATATGAAGTCAGATATTGTTGTCTTTAATTTTATATGCATTATATTATTAGCGCATGGGCTTAGTAAGTTGGATTAAAGGTCCTCCATTTCGTGGGGTTAAAATCCTTTACCACGATGCTTCACCGCGCCGGATGATGTATATTCGGTTGAATGTAAGATGTGTTCAATCGGGTATACAAAGTCCGATATTGTTGTCTTTATTTTTTATATGCATTATGTTATTGGCGCATGGGCTTAGTAAGTTGGATTAAAGGTCCTATATATCGAGGGGTTAAAATCCTTTACCAAGATACTTTGCCGTGACTTTTAGCCCGTTATTATTTATTAGGTGTCATTTATTCACCCCTTCATGTATGTGTCATGTTGTTTACTGCATTGTGGAGGTCACTGCTGTAACCCCGTTCGAACGCGTTTCAGAATGCCGCACGAACGCATGTTTTCTGTCTCAGTTCATTCGAATGCGTTTACGAACGGTACTCGAACGTGAACCTTCTGTTTACCGTTCGAACGTGGATACGAACGCCGCACGAACGCCCATGGTAAACAGGCCATCTTCCAGCACATCTCATGCATGGTTACTCGTTTTGTCATTTACTTTTTTTGATTGTTCATGTTCTCACAGTTAGTCATTTATTATGTTCACAATATCACATGTTCGTTTCTATGATGCATGTTTACACGGTAGTTATCTACTTATACTTCCGTATTCACCCATTCAACATGTTCATGAAGTTGTATGCTTGTCGTATTTCAATTTATCTTTATGCATACAAATTCGGACATAGATTATATGCAAATAGGTTGTATGTAAATTGGGACATAGATTATATGCAAACTTAGATATGAGCCTTGTACTTATGCATGCAAACTTAGGAGTAGATTATCCTTGGAAATGAATGTTGCTTAGGCTTGGTTAACTTATTGCACAAATCATTTCATTATAAGTGGCATAAGTAAGGGACCATTCTGAACCCTACGGTTTGAGGTCTTCCCTTGCGAGGGGTGAGTGCGGCCTTAAATCTTTATCCTGGTTCACACCGGGTGGCGACTCCATTATTCTTCGGTTTAGTCCCCCGCGGGCTACTCCGTATTCCCAACTAGGCCGCGAGCCTAGAACAGCATGCGTCGCCCAGTTTCTGTGTCCCACAGAACCACAAATTGACCCTGTCATTTCTAAGATAAAATGAACCAAAGACGATCGTGGTAAGAAGCGTCAGATAAATCTGGATCTTAACCTTTAATTTTCATGTAGTAATTCAGCTAACCAGGTACTATATTCTAAACTCTTCTTCTATTGTTTAAAAAATTGGGGATAATGTCTCATTTAGGTTTGGGGGAGGGGAATAGTTAATAGTATCTTGTTTTTTTGTATGTTGTTTTTATTTTTAGTCCAAATTTTTTTCGAAAAATACAAAAAAAATTGAAAAATTTTACAAAAATTAAAAAAAAAAATTTTGTGTTTTTATTTTTAACTTGATTAATCTGGTGAAATTTGTGAGAGATAGTTGTGTAATGAGTTTCCACTCTTGATACGTATCTCAAACCCATTTTCGAAACAAGTTAATCTTTGTTTATTTCCTTTTGAATTATTTAATTTGTGAATTCTCCATAAAACTGACTAAAATGAATCTTCATATGCTCAGTTGGCAGATATTATCAACATGCATGGTAACATACGGACATGAGATGTAATTGAAAAGTTTGTAAAACAAACATCTGAGATCCGAGTTATTAAGTCTGTATGAGTGTTTCAACACCTAGTGCCCTAAAACCAACTGGTTTTGGAGTCACTGTCCCAAAGCTCGCTACATGGATCGAAGATATTACAAAAATATATATATCTGAAGTCTGAGTAATTAAGTCCGTATGGGTGGCTTAACACCTAGTGCCCTAAAGCCAACTGGTTTGGGAGTCACTGGCCCAAAGCTCGCTACATGGATGGAAGATATTGTATATAAATAAAAAAAATTAAAAAATCAAAGAAAAAAATTAGAAAAAAATTATTCCATTGCTACAAAAAGGTGTGAATTCTGATAAAACTTTAGGACAAAAATATTACTCTCTTCTCAACTGCACTTGTGACTATTATGGGCAAAATGAGTTGATTAATATTTTTTTGGTTGTGTGTATGAAGAATGGTAAAAATAATCGGAGAATTTACTTATTCGGTAATTTAGAAAGAAAGAAAACAACTACTAACTTGGAGTAGAAGTTTCACATGTTTAGTCACTAACTTCTTTATTCTATTTTCTCTTGTCTTTTTGCTTTTGTGTGCATTAGTTTTACTATCTTTTTACTTTTATCAAACGTTTGTGGGTATCGTTGCTGTAAACCCTCACGAGACTACAACTCGTCCACTAGGGTCACCTAGGGGTTTAAAGGCTTGTTGTATTTGCTAAATGCAACAGTGATCCCTACGAAACTGGCTTAGCTTAATTTTATTTTAAAGATGTTTATGTTATTTTATTTTGTTGTTTTGCTCGAGGACTAGCAAAATGTTAGGTTTGGGGGTGTGATGAGTGGTAATTATATCACTATTTCCCACTCATTTAAAATAATATTTTGTATAGTTTCTCGAGTTTTATGAATGTTTTGATGTGTTTTTATTTATTTTGCAAATAAAAATAATATTGGGACTTAATGGAATCAACTCAGGGCTAAAACGATGAAATTCGGAGAAAAAAGGTCAAAAACGAAAATTTACTATACGCGTCACGAAGTGCAGTCCTAAATTCCAATTTTGCGGAAGTTTGGTATTTTGGCCATAACTCTTTCATCCGATATCCGATTGAGCTGATTCAAGTTGCAAATTAAAGAAACCTCAAAGGTCTACAACTTTTAAATTTTAAATATTTTCCAAATTCTGAAGTTTTCAAGACCGAAATTAATGAATATTCCAATGTGTTTTGTGTAATTACTAAAGGCATTATCAAAAAAATAAAAAAATAAATGGAAAATGACAATTTACAATTGTCAAACTTCCACAAAACATGCTTGCATGTTTGGTGGAGTGTCTTGTGGCATGTTTGGTGGAGTGTTTGGTGGAGGATTTTGTGGAGTGTTTGGTGGAGCAATTGGTGGAGAAATTAATAGAAGTCTTTAGATTTTCCTATAAATACCAAGCCATTTCATTTGTAATTCTCATGCTTTCCTTAGGTTTTTGTAAGGAATTTAAGGATTGCATCTTATTTGTTTATTTTTTGTAATTTAATTATGCATTTTTATTTTCAGTAATAGTAGTAGTTTCTTTTCTTTTCTTTTCTTTTATGTTTAGTAGTTAAATTTCCGCTGGGGAAGAGTGAGCTTTTATTATTGTAGTTTAGATTAATCTCCCTTAATTATAATATGAAAATTATAATTTAACATAAAAGGTTATACCGCCTTAATGGCTGGTTGTATTTATTTGACATAATGTGACACCGCTTATATGGCCGGTATTTATGTGACAGATGATTACCGCATATATGGCTGGTTTATGGACAAATAATGATACCACCATTATGGTCGGTCGGACTTAATTAAAATCTGACTTAATGAGGATACCGCCTATATGGCTGGTTGGTAATATCATTGATAAATTCTATATTATAGTAAGAGAGATTTCTAAATTAGAAATAGTAAAGGTGGATCCCCAACCCCCAGCATTTTATTTTTATTCTAGGAAAGTGATGAAACACAATATCTATACACTTAATAATTGATTTTCTTTTTATTGGAAATTCTTTAGTTTGTTTATTGAGTCTTAAGCTTAATGGTTCTTGTTAATTGGCCATTAATAAGATTGATTTGGCAAACTTAAAATGAACTTGACGAAGGGATTTTAGGTTTCAGCCTTTGATTCAATAGCCCATGATATTTCTTGAGGAGAGATAACCATTTAATAGATTTCCTTACATGATAGACATATACCTGTCGGGCGGGGGTAGCCACTTTTGGAACTTGAACTTAATGAATTCAGGTAACTTGGTTAACATATACATATGATTAATTGGGTTATTTGGGTATTTACGTCTGACCATCGACAGAGGCTTTTGCATATCTTCGTGTTCCAGGTTAGCAAACTGACTTATTACATATATATAAGAGGATCAATTCATCTTTAGGATAATATTTTATGGAATCACAACCCTAAATCTTTGTGTCTTTTATTTATTTTTCTTAGTATTTTCTTTGGTTTATTTTATTTAAGGAAATCCACATTCAGCCAACCAAAAGCAATCATTCTCTTCTCCCTTAATTAGATACTAGTAAATAAATAGTATCTATAATTAATAACAACAGTAGGAATTAAGTTCTCATGGGATCGATAGTTTTATACTACTTGAACGATACGTGCTCTCGCGTTCTACGCGTGTGATTACGCACCGGTCAAGTACCATATAATTTGAGAGATTGTGTCGCATGGAGACATTGTCGTATGCAAGATACGGAGTGAGAACAACGTAGCAAATCTTCTTACCAATGATATTCCTCATAAGTTATTTGATAAGCATGTAGAGACGATGGGTATGAGATACAATCGATTTTGGCACTATAGTAAGTGGGATAAATTATTATAGTTGATACTCGATATATTGATTTCTCATGTATTTCCTCTAAATATGTGTATGAATAATATTTCAATTAATGGTATTAATTGCATATTCAATAGTCACAGTTACATATGCGATTTTCGAGACATATATAATTTCATGTTATTGCTAAAAATTTCAAGTCTAATGGTTGCATGTTGCATGTTCATTGTTAAATGTTTCATATTAGAAATATTACATATTTATCGGTGAAAGTTGCAAGTCTAATGGTATTAGTTGCATGTTCAATGATCATAGTTACATGTGCGGTTTTCGAGGCATATGCAATTGCATGTTATTGCTAAAAATTTCAAGTCTAATGGTTGAATGTTACATGTTCATTGTTAAAGGTTTCATGTTAGAAAATGTTTCATGTTTACAGTTAACAGTTGCATGTCTAATGTTATTAATTGCATATTCAATGGTCATATTTACATGTGCGGTTTTCGAGGCATATGCAATTGCATGTTATTGCTAAAAATTATAAGTCTAATGATTGCAGTTGCATGTTCATTGTTAACGGTTTCATATTATAAATGTTACATATTTATTGGTAAAAGTTGCAAGTCTATGATATTAGTTGCATGTTAAATGGTCATAGTTACATGTGCGATTTTTGAGGAATAAGCAATTGCATGTTTTTGCTAAATATTTCAAGTCTAATGGTTGTAGTTGTATGTTCATTGTTAAATATTTCATATTAGAAAATGTTTCGTGTTTATTGTTGGAATTTGCATGTCTAATGGTATTAATTGCATATTCAATAGTCACAGTTACATGTGCGGTTTTTGAGACATATATAATTGCATGTTATTGCTAAAATTTCAAGTCTAATGGTTGCATGTTCATTGTTAATTATTCCATATTAGAAATATTACCTATTTATCGGTGAAAGTTGCATGTCTAATTGTATTAGTTGCATGTTTAATGATCATAGTTACATGTGCGATTTTCGAGGCATATGCAATTGCATGTTATTGCTAAAAATTTCAAGTTTAATGGTTGCATGTTACATGTTCATTGTTAAAGGTTTCATATTAGAAAATATTTCATGTTTACAGTTAAAGTTGAATGTCTAATTTTATGAATTGCATATTCAATGGTCATATTTACATGCGGTTTTCGAGGCATATGCAATTGCATGTTATTGCTAAAAAATTGCTACTCTAATGATTGCAATTGCATGTTCATTGTTAAAGATTTCATATTATAAATGTTTAGGCACTGCATTTTTTGCATGAAGCCCGATGATGAGTCACGTATGGAGGCACCACCCGATAAGTTACGGAAGTCGCGGGAAACGGACGTCGGAATGGAAAATTCAAGAAATAAATACATCATCAAATTTAACTCGCTAATTAGCCTTGGGTTCGCTTGATTGATCTCTGTTTTAAAATATTAGCATCGGCCCATAACCCATGAAAAGCCCACTTGGCCCAAAACCCCCCACACCCATCCAAAGCCCATTTCGCCTAAGCCCAATCCAAAAATAATTAAATCACATTTAAAACACATGTCAAAATCCAATCAAATCCCCTTCCTAATTTAAATCAAATCCCCTTCCTAATCCAATCAAATCTCCTTACATTTTAAAAATATTTAGAATCTAATCCTCACCTAAAATACACAATTTATTTCCCTAAATAAATTAATTAAATACATCCCTTTTTTTTTTAATGATTTATTTCCTTATTTTGAAAACCCTTGCCAAAACCCTAGCACACCACTATAAAATAATAACATAACCAAACCCTAAACCTCTCTCTTGGCCCCTTAGACTCACGGAAACCTTCAAGAAAAAAACAAAAACAAAAAATTAGAAAACCCTAAGCTCTCTCTCGGCAATAATCAAATAAAAAACCCTAAAGCTCCCATCTCTCATCACCTCTCTCAAAAAAACAACAAACAGAACCCTAGACTCTACTAACCCTCTCGCAACTATCTCCTCGGCCTCTCTTCTTCCTCACACAAAAAGAAAACCTAAGCATCATCATCTCTCAACCTCACGGCAATTGGCCACAAAAAAAAAAACAATAAACAAGCCCTAGCTATCACCCTTCTCCTTCATCTCTCCCTAATGCATACAACAACTAATCAAACCCTAGATAAGCCACACGCATAAGCCACACACAAGCAGGACACCGACACAGACACAACACACAAGCAGGCAACACGCCCTTCCCACTCACACACACACCGACACCAGCCAACCCTCCACTAAGCCGAATACACCACTCGGCAAACACAAGCCACAAAAGACAAACTTCACCGACTAAGAAACAATAACAAACCAGCAAGATAATCACTGAAAAAGGCCAAAACAGTCTCTCAAACCACCTTAAATAGCGAACAAAACTGCTCTGGATAGCGAAGCCACAAACATCACCAAAACAGCCCTCCACCCACGTAAAGCAACCCATCCGAACAGCCCCTCTAAACACCAAAAACAGTGAACTAAAAATACCCAAAAACAGTCCCTCAAAACTGCCCCCTGCAGTCCCCAAGACAGTCCCAAAAACCATCCCAAAAACATCCTGAAAAACAGTAGCAAAACCAGAGAAATCGGTGGCTCAAAACAGCGAAGGAAAATACTGAATCAGAAAACCAGAAAAGTTACGGAGCATTAACCCTTCTGGCGACAGTGTAATGCATTTTTTCGAGAAGCAACTTAAAAGGTAAGACCTGAGGGCACCCTTTGCTATTTATTTATCTTTTCAGTTATTTATTGTCATTCGTTCGCATGCATAATTATGTTCCATGTCTAATTTTTTATTTCTATTGGGTTAATGATTGCGTGCCATCTCTTGGGGTATATCGGATGGAAACCCAGACGTAAATTCCATAGTCGAATCCGAATAGACGGTAGTGCGGTCTGTACTTGGGATACAACTCCACGTACCGCTTGAGAAACTTTCAAGCACGTGTTACATTTTGGTATTTAATTTTGTGTTTATTGTTCCACTATTTATTTTCCATGTATTGTTTCTTTGTTTATGCATTGTTAATCTTGATGAGCATGGGCTAATCATGTGGGGTAAAGGTCCTCTGTTCGAGGGAAATGCCTAAAGGCTACCTTTACCACGATGTTCTTCCGGGCCAGACGAAGTATGTTTGATTGAATGTGGAATACGTTCAGTCGGGCATACGAAGTCCCATATAGATGTCGGTCTTGGTTGCATCTCTTTTATTATTATGTTATTTACTTTTCGCTTGTTATTGCTTTATTTATTTACGCATTGCTATCTAGTGCGCATGGGCTAATCACGTTGAGTTAAAGGTCATACATTTGAGGGAAATGCCTAAAGGCTACCTTTACCACGATGTTTTGCCGCGCCGGACGAAGTATGTTTGACTGAATATGGAATACGTTCATTCGGGCATACGAAGTCCAATATAGATGTCGGCCTTGGTCGCATCTCTTTTATTATTTCGTTATTTACTTTCCGTATGTCATCGCTTTGTTTGTTTATGCATTGTTAATCTTGATGCGCATGGGATAATCATGAGGGGTAAAGGTCCTCTATTCGAGGGAAATGCCTAAAGGCTACCCTTACCACGATGTTTTGAAGCGCCGAATGAAGTATGTTTGATTGAATGTGGAATACATTCAGTCGGGCATACGAAGTCCCATATAGATGTCGGCCTTGGTCGCATCTCTTTTATTATTCCGTCATTTATTTTTGTGTATTATTACTTTGTTTATTCATGCATTGTTACTTGATGCGCATGGGCTAATCATATGGGTTAAAGGTCCTCTATTCGAGGGAAATGTCTAAAGGTTACCTTTACCAAGATGTTTTGCCGCACCTTTTATTATTCTGTTATTTACCTTTTGCATATCATTACTTTGCTTATTCATGCATTGTTACTTAATGCGCATGGGCTACTCATATGGGTCAAAGGTCCTCTATTCGAGGAAAATACCTAAAGGCTATCTCACCACAGTTTTCCGCGCCCTTCTTCTACTGATTTCACTATTCATCTTCTTTTGGTTGTTATTTTTCACTTTTCGTTTTCGCATTCATGCCGTGTTTATGCTTATGTGTTGCCTCTCGCGGTATATCGGATGGAAACCCAGACATAAATTTCGTAGCCGAATATGAATGGACGGTAGTGCGGTCTGTACTTGGGATACAACTCCACGTACCGCTTGAGAAACATTCACGCGTGTGTTTATGTCATTTTAGATACTATTTTTGTAATCTCGTTCGAACTCGTTCCTGAACGCCACACGAACGCGTGCATTCTTCCTCACCCCATTCGAACGCGTTTATGAACGCTACTCGAACGCATACATTCTGTTTTACCATGCATCATACCTTATTATTCCGTTCGAACGCGTTTCTGAACGCTACACGAACGCATGCATTCTGCCGCACTCCGTTCGAACTCGTTTACGAACGCTACTCGAACGCGCACATACTGGATAGGTTCTTTTATCACATTTTATGCATGTTTGCCTCTTTGGTTATTTCTTTATGTATCATGTGCTTAATTATCTGTCGTTATTGTTAACATTTCTATTGTCATTGTCGCACGTAGCTGATTAACATGTTTTTAGAATTATGCTTCGGTTTTCACTAATATTTATGTTTATGGGTGTGTAAACTTGTATGTCATTTGAATTATCTTGCATATGCTGCAAAAGACTTGGTTATACTATTTCATAAATCCTTTCATTACAATTGGCATAAGTAAGGGACCATTCCGAACCTAACGGTTTGAGGTCTTCCCTTGCAAGGGGTGAGTGCGGCCTTAAATCATTTCCCAGTTCACACTGGGTGGCGACTCCATTTATTTCTCTGATTTAGTCCCCCGCGGGCTACTCCATACTCCCGATCGGGCTGCGAGCCCGGACAGCGTCGCCATGTCTACAACCTGGCGACTCCACTGGGGATAGAGATTCGGCCCCGAAATAATATCTTGTAATGTTTGCGATTTTTGCTTTAGTTAACCTTGTCTGCAAGTGGGTTGGGACCAAGGGGTTAATAAAACTTTCCAAACTAAAGTTGATTTAACCAAAGGTATTATTAGAGTTAGATAATGATTTTGTGTCTTCCTTCACTCACTACCTTTTTATAGCCAAAAGGAAAAGCTGTGAAGACATCTAGATAATTGACCGGCGTAATCACAAGCGTATAACGCAAGCGCACGTATCGTTCAAGTAGTATAAAAAGTATCGATCCCACGTGGACTTAATACCTAATCTATTAATTTTATGAAGTCAATTGATTACTAGTATCTAATAGGTTGATTGATTGATTAGGAATGGTGATGATTTTAAATTTAAAAATAAGTAAATAAAATTGCGCAAAAGTAGGTTGAGGAAAATTCAAATTTATAAAACTATCCAGGGTTGTGATTTCTTCCAATATCATTTTAAAGATGAAGTGGTTATTTCATTTTTGTTTAATATATCGGTTTACTAACCTGGAACACGAAATTATGCGAAAGCCTCTGTCGATGGTCAGATGCAAATACCCAGTTTAACCCAATTGAACCATATGTCTTTGTCAACCAAATTACATGGATTCATTAAGTTTAAGTTCCAATTATGGCTACCCCCGCCCGACAGGTATATGTCTATCATGTAAGGAAATCTATTAAAGGGTTATCTATCCTCAAAGAAGATCGTGGGCTATTAAGTCTAAGGCTGAAACCTAAAATTCCTTTGTCAAGTTTATTTTAGATTTACCAAATCAATCTTATTAGTGGCCAATTAACAAGACGTATTAAACTTAAAACTTAATAAGTAAACCTTTAAATTACCCAAACTATAAAATAACCCCTTATAAACCGGTGATATTAGAATTCATCACAACCCCAGATAACTAACTTAGTTATGACACATAACTAGGGCTAGTAAAAACTTAAAAATAAAAGACATAAAGTAAAACGCTGAAAAGTAAATAAAGAAAATTACAATAAAAGAAAATGTTAGGGCTAGAGGATCTACTTTTATCACTATTATTTTAGATATCTACCTTAATATAATATATTAACTTGTGTGATATTACCAACCAGCCATATAGGCGGTAACCTGATTAAGTCAAATTAAGTCCATAAACCAGCCATATAGGCGGAAATTACCAACCGACCAACCAGGCGGTATCCATGCTTAGTCAGATTAAAACCAGTTTATAATTGATTACCAACCGACCAATATAGCGGTATCATTGTTAAGTCAAATTTTAAGTAGTGAATATATTATAATTAAGGGAGATTAATCTAAATAGCAATAATAAAATTTTTACCTTTCACCCTATCAGTGGGAAGTTACCTCCTCATGTTGAATAGTAAACACTGAAAAAGTAAAGAAAGTAAATTATTATTACAGAACGTAATTAAAATTAATTACAAAACTGAATATAGACGATGACGTGGACGATGATGTGGCGAGTTGACTCGGTCTACTGCTGATATGGACGATGACGTGGCTGACACGTGGAGTGACATGTGGCGATGGTGATTTTTGGCACCATAGGATGATGACACGTGGCACGACGCACGTTAGCAGATCGACTGTGATATTGACACGTGGCACGGCGCCCGTTAGCAAGTCAAACTTTTCAGATTCTGACACGTGTCCTCTGGTGCACGTTAGTAGCTCATGGCACATGTTAGGCGTCGCGACGCCGAAGGCTTCCGCGTCGCGATGCGCAAAATTATCAAAATGCCATTTGTCCGTTTTTCACTGTTTTGGCCCCAAATCACCTCCAGAGAGTCCTGAAACTTTATTTATCTACAAAATAACACAAACATATGAAAATATTCACAAAGGGGGCGAACCTTTGGCACTTCTCGCATTTTCTAGTGTTTTCAACTGTGTCGGCTCTCATCGTTGGCCAATAGTACCCGACTGTGTGGGCTCGACATGCGAGACTCCTCCCCCGGAGTGATTTCCACATTCATCTTCGTGTAGCTCAGCTAACACATACTGCGCTTCTTCGGGAGTTAAGCATTTGAGGTAGGGTCCGAAAAGACATCTCATCATCAGTTGGTTGTCATACAGAGTGAACCGCGCAGCTTGCCGCTGGATCTTCCGAGCGGCTACCTTGTTTGCTGGCAAATCACCTTCTTCCAGGTACTTGATCAAATGGGACATCCAATAGTCGATTTGCTTAATGTGGGAGACGACTATGTCTTCTAATTTAAGAATTGCTGGCCATTATAGATATGCCACTGATATGGCTAGAATATTACCCTCTTGTAGAGCGGACCCGAGAGTATCCAATGCATCCGCGTGAGTGTTCTCGGTCCTGGAAATCTATGAGATTGTAAATGATTCCAAAGTAGATTGGATTTCCTTTACCTTTGACAAGTAGGCAGCCATTTGAGCTCCTCGAGCTTGGTAAGATCCTCGGAGTTGATTGAAAATTAGTTGAGAATCAGATGTCGCTTCCATACTCTTCGCCCTAAATTCTTTAAGCAATGTTAGCCCGGCTATCAACACTTCATACTCAGCCTTGTTGTTGGTAGTTTGGAAGCCACACTTAAATGCTTGTTGTATAACATCGCCTGAGGGAGAAGTGATTACAACTCCTAATCCGGAGCCTCATCTGATGGATGAACCGTCTACCGTAAGTTTCCATACGTCAGTCTCCTGGACACACAACACCTCTTTCTCCACATCGGTTCGTAGATTGGAGCTGAAGTCCGCCACGAAATCTGCGAGAGCTTGGGACTTGATTGCGTTTCGTGATTGGTAAGTGATGTCGTACTCCCCAAGTTCAACTGCCCATTTGGTTAGTCTACCAGAGAGCCCAAGCTTGTGAAGAATGCTCCTCAAAGGGTAGGTGGAATACACGGTGATTAGATGACCCTGGAAGTAGGGTCGAAGCTTGCAAGCTGTTGTTACCAATGCAAGAACCAATTTCTCCATTTGAGTGCGCCGAGACTCCGGGTCCAGTAGAGTTTTACTCACGTAGTAAACCGGGAGTTGCTATACTCCTTCTTTCCTTATTAAAATAGAGCAGACCGCCTGCTTCGAGACCCCAAGGTAGAGGAATAACCTTTCACCATCGACTGGCTTGGACAAGAGGGGTGGTGAGGTCAAGTACTTTTTCAGTCTGTTTAAGGCTTCTTCACAGGCCGGAGTCCACTCAAACTTCTTTGCCTTCCCAAGGGTGGAGAAAAACAAGAAGATTTTTTCGGTAGATTTAGAGATGAATCTGTTGAGAGCAGCGATCCTTCCCGCAAGTCGCATGATTTCTTTGGGGTTTGTTGGGGAAGGGATGTCGAGGATGGATTTTATCTGCTCGGGGTTGGCTTCTATTCCACGTCGAGTGACCAGGTAACCAAGAAATTTCTCGGAGGCTACCCGAAAGCACACTTGGTGGGGTTCAGCTTCATCTCATATTTTCTCATCACGTCGAATGCTTCCTCTAAGTGTTCGAGGAGTTGTTTGGCTTGTAAAGATTTCACCAATATGTCATCAATGTATACCTCCTTGGTTTTCCCAATCTGATGTGAGAAAATCTTGTTGACGAGACGTTGGTAGGTAGCACCAACATTCTTCAGCCCGAATGGCATCACTTTATAACAATAGATTCCTCTATTAGTGACGAAGGTCATTTTCTTCTGATCATCCGGATGCATGAGGATTTGGCTGTAGCCCGAATACGCGTCCATGAAACTAAGTAGTTCATGTCCCGCAGTAGCGTCGACCATTGAGTTGATATGAGGGAGTGTGAAGGAATCCTTCGGGCATGCTTTGTTCAAGTCTGTGAAATCAATGCAGACCCGCCATTTTCCATTCTTCTTTCGCACAACCACGACGTTAGCAAGCCACTCCGGGTACTGTACCTCTCTAACGGCTCCATTCTCTAGTAATTTTTAGACTTCCTCGTCGATGACTCGATTATTTTCTGCGGTGAACTTCCTCCTCTTCTGTTTAACAGGTGGGTAGGCTGGATCCACATCCAGCTCATGTGTCATCAACTCTGGGTCTATTCCTGTCATGTCTCCATGTGACCACGCGAAGCAGTCATGATGCTTTTTGTGGAAATCCACCAGTTCGGTTCGTAACACGGGGTCGAGGTCGGCTCCAACTTGGGTCTTATGATCTGGGTAGTGAGGGTGAATTTGGACCTCATCGAGTTCTTCCACTTTCAGAGTATCCGCGTAGACTCAACAAGACCCCTCCTATAATTGCTATGCTGTCTGAGATTTAGGCTTGAGGGTCATTTGGTAGCAAGTTGGTCCCCTCTGATTTCTTGGATCCCCCATTTAGTTGGAAATTTCAACACTTGGTGATAAGTAGATGAGAAGGCCCTCATAACGTGAATCAATAGTCGACCCATTATCAAGTTGTAGGCCGAAGGGCAATCTAGGATGAGGAACGTAGTCATTTTATTGATTCCTCCCGCGTATACTGGGAGAGAGATTTCCCCCATAGGGAATTTATATTCCCCGCTGAAGCCTATCAAAGCCGTAGATCGATGATTTATTTTCTTCAATCCTCCTCCCATGTCATTAAGGGCCGCTAGGAAGACAATGTTAGCTGAAGACCCCGTGTCGACTAACACTCTCTTGATCATGAAGTTGGCCACCTGCAAGGATATTACCAATGCATCATGGTGGGGGTTCTTATGACTGGACACTTTATCATCCATGAACTCGATCGGCAAACCAGTATAGTCTTCTGCTACCATCACCGTGTGACCCGAGGCGACAGTCGTTACCATTTTGGTGTGTCGTTTCACTGCTGAATAGGAGATCCCACTAACTTCTGATCCTCGTGATATAAGATTGACTGTGTTGTTGATTGGTGGAGGTGGAGTTGGGGCTTCTCCCCGGTCATCCCTTTCTTCACTCGAGGCCAATGTGGCTTTCCCTTTTTCCAAGAACAGGTCTTTCAGGTGCCCCTTGTTTAACAACTCCAGTACCTCCAATCTCAACGCTATGCAATCGGTCGTCGTGTACCCGTAGTCTCGGTGGAATTCACACCATCTACTTGTATCATTCCTCCCGGAGCCTTCCTTGGAACGTGGAGGCCACTTCACTTCACTCCTCATTTTCCTGAGAACTGAAACGAGTTCTCCTGGTGATATGGTGAAGTTATAGTCTGGGATCCTGGGGGCACCATTAGGGGTTCTCCCTCTTCTGTCGTATGGGACTAATCTGCGATTGGGAGCCCTGTCGTAGGGGCGTATATCCCTAGCATGATAAGTTCTTTGATCGGTTGTTTGCTGACCCCTCATATTGAATTCTTTTGGTTGTCTGGATGGATATGTCCCCTTCTCTCATAGACTGGATGATCCTTCCCTCCTTGAAATCCTTTTATCCTCTCCCCATCTGATTTTCATTCGGGCTCTGGTCGTTGCCTGGTCCATAGTGTAACAATGATTCTTCGTCAACTTTTTGTAGAGGCCGCTATCGGCCAACAACCCATTCCGAAATGCTTCTACTGTTGTCGGCTGGTGGAGATCTGGATTGCAATCCTTTCCTTGTTGAAGCATGAGACGTAGCTTCACAGAGATTCTCCCTTCCGCTGTTGTATTGCATTGAGGTCGTCTGTGGTCTTCTCGAATTTGCAAGAACTAGCGAAGTGTTCCACGAACTTATCTGCCAATTCTTTGTAGGATCCAATTGAATGGTATGACAAATTGATAAACCACATGAGGGCTGGACCAACCAATGTCTCTTAAAAGCCTCTACACATTCCTGTTTCCCTCTAATGTGAAGAAAGGCTTGTGGACATCATCTTGTTTTTGTAGTGGATTATGTGGTCGTCGGGGTCGGTTGATCCATCGTATAGTTTCATCTTAGGTGGGCTGAACTTTCGAGGGAGTTCGACTGAGTTGATTCCCTCGAAGAAATGAGTGTCCGTAAAGGTTCATGCTCTGTTTTTCATCAAAGGTAATCTGGCTCCTGGAAGGCTGGACAGGATTGCTTCCTTTAATTCCTCAATTTCCTTGCGCATGGATGAAGTTGTTATTGGTTCAGCTGGTGGTATGTGTTGGTTCCTCCCAAGACCGATTGTATGATTTTCAGAAGGGAGAATGTCACCCGTTACATCGCCTAGTGACTCCATCGAATTGGGTTGGCGGCCCAATTCATTGGGGGGATCGGCAAGCCCTCCTCGTCTGGCAGTGGATGAAAGATGTTCCAACTGTTTCTAGAGGTCGCGATTGGAACTCTTCATGGCCGAGTTCTCTTCTTCCAAAACACATAATCACTCTTGGAGAATGGCCAATTGACTAGCTTGAATATCTGAAGGCTCGCTACATGAGGCCATGAGAATGTTCACAATGTTGGATAATTATGACCCATAGCATCACTATTTTGTACAGAACATGGTGTTCTTGTACAAAATTAACTATGTGACAAAGGAAATTGCTCTTTTATCATTTTGTAATTGGATTATATAGATATATAAATGATAAAATTCCATATGATTAGTACCGGATTAATAAGATATGAGACAGTATTAATCCACGAAAGGTTTAATCATTAAATATCCATAGTCATAGTATTATCGAGATTGGACATCGATAATACGGAATAGGCTTGTATTGCACTTGTGCGCGTTATAGAATCTTAATGACATAGTTCTCATATATTTACCTTTCAATTAGGAATTCAAGATATTATTCACCAAGGCCCATGAACCTTGGAATAATAGGCACAATTATGATAAAAGATTTCCAGAGTTTTTAGTATTAAGATCTCGAACAAAAGACCAGAAGGGAAATTAAGAAAGATAAGGATATTCAGAGACACAGATATTCTCGACCAGGATAAATCTATGACTTAAGCCCCGGAAAGGATTCGAGGACGAATCCTATTTAAGGGGGAAGAATTTGTAACATCCGGTAATCCGTGTGACTTTTGCGTTACCAGGGACCGATGGCTATCACGTTATTAGAGATATGCACATGATAAAAATAATGTTTAAGCATGTATGGATTCAAGAGAATTACGTTTCGGGCATTCGATAAATTTCTTGTATTTCCAATATGGAAATTAATTTAAGATTCAATATGGACATCCCTAGGTATTTGGACCATAACTTTCCCATACGAACTCCGATTATTATGAATTATATATCATCGGAAATCTTAGACCGAGATATACAACTTTCATGATGAACATTTTTACAAATTCGAATCAGAAAGGGATAAAAATGTGAGATTTATTTAATGCTACAGTGAATTTCGCGGATGATCTAGAACTTGATGAGGTGGCACCATCTTGGCCATTCATGCCCAATAAAAATCAGCCATTTTTTCCTATAAAAAGGGCACTATTCCCTCTTTTTAAAGAGTCAAAAAACGTGGAGGGTGATAGAGAAAGTTTTTTATGTCAAATTTTTTTCCATCTCCATTTCCTATGGCATTTTGAGCCATTCAAGCTTCATTTCCAAGCTTGGTAAGCTTCTTCTTCCTTTCTATCTTTTTAATTTTTAGTTTTGAGCCAAAGAGTTAAAAGCCCCGATTTCGCACTATCTAAACCCTAGAAATTGGGATTGTTAAATTGACTTTAATTTAGCTGAAATCATGCATTTTGGGGAAGTGTTTTAAGAGTATAAGCTTGTAATGAGGTCAAATTGTAAATGATTAGGTTGAGGATATTATGCTTGGTAATTAATTTTTATGGTTTGTGCTTAGGTGGCGATGTTGGATGAGTTTTGAAGTTTGGAAGAGTGTTCAAATGTTGGTGATGGGCATGGAAGTTGATTGTTTTAAGAAATGTCCAAATGATTGAAAAATCCTAAATGTTGAGCTAAATGGAATTATGAAATTAGAAAGTAATATTTGATTATAGAGTGTTGGTTTAGTATGTAGTTACTTGAAATTTAAGGAATTGTTGAGTAGCTGTTGTAGTATGGAAGTGTTAGCATGTAGTGTAATATGATGTATTGTGCAAATGGATGAACATGGAGAAGCAAAAATAGAATCCTGGAAAACTGTCTCGCGTCACGACGCTGAAGGGCTTTATGTCCAGACACGCAAGGGAAAATGACAGCACGTCTCTAGATGTTTCACGTCGTGACGCGCAAGGATTTGTGTCCCGACGCGTGGCACAAATCATTCCCAAATCAATTTTAAATCATCCCAGTTCCACCCTAGCATGTTAGAGGCCGCCTTATAGGTCTCGTATCAGTTCATATATATACCTTACATCGAGACACAAGTACGATAAGCCTTGTAGATAAAACATATTAGTGTATTAATAAGCTTAGCTAAGTTCCGAAGATCATTTTATAACGTATATGCTAATCAAGTTTCCGATCATAGATTATCCACAGGAACCACAACCTTCTTCGATGAGGGGATTCAGTGCCACCCAAATTTCAAATCTGTGAGTGGACACTTCTCTTTTCAAGATGATTCTTTTATTTATTTATTTATTCTTTATAAATTGAGACTTACTATTTCAAGCACATAGGGCGTTATCCATATTTGATTTCAGATTCATCTTAAACGTAATGTTTATGCAGTTTTGAAATCTATAGAATGACTTTTTATATTTTCAAACATGAGATTTATGTTTTTCGAGGCATGGGGAAAAACCCACCTCAATATGTAACTTGTTACAGTTTGGAATTGACGGACAGCACATGTGCACATGTAGAGGACCAGGGGGACGGTGATACGTAACGCCCCTAGATCCTAGTTCAGGACTAAGGATGACAGATGCTCCTAGATCCTAGCTTCAGAGCTTGGAGGGTAGCATAGATCTGCACCCCTAGTTCTAGTTCAGTAGCTTGGGGGACGGCGATACGTAATGCCCTAAGAGTTGGATAATTATGACCCATAGCATCACTATTTTGTAAAGAACATGGTGTTCTTGTACAAAATTAACTATATGACAGAGGAAATTGCTCTTTTATCATTTTTAATTGGATTACCTGGATATATAAATGATAAAAGACCATATGATTAGTACCAGATTAATAAGATATGAGACAGTATTAATCCACGTAAGGTTTAATCATTAAATATCCCTAGTCGTTGTATTACCGAGACTGGACATCGATAATACAGAATAGGCTAGTATTACACTTGTGCGCGTTATGGAAGCTTAACGGCATAATTCTCATATATTTGGGTATTGGATACTCATGCAAGTGTGATAGGAGGTTCTGTTTGCCGATGGTACGGGAACAGCTTCCCTCTGGATAGACCCATCGGAATCTCATTGGTAGTATGACTATGTGTCTATGGGAATCTGAATCAGGGTAGGTGTATATGGTCTTAACCTGAGACTTGCATCGCTAATACTTGCGACAATCAATATACTTTGGTTTTGGTCGTCCGGGGGTTTAACAGGTTCTGTGTACGCCTCTTCTAGGTATACTGAGAATTGTAGTGTATTGGGTGTGATGTCAAGATGGAAGTAGCACTTCAGTCATATGGAGATGATGATCACGCAGGGATACAAAACTGGTACTCTATAGTACTATAGCCATCGGGTAAGTATGACTAGGTCATGACTTTCCAATTATAAAGAGACTAGTTGCTAGTGATCCGATATATGTTTCGTACGGGACAGACACAACTCCAGCCCCAGGCCTAGCATGTGATATCCGATACTGGATCGTAATATGCAATACTATGTATACTACGCCTGATATAGATTATATATTCCTTAAAAGAATACTTCTGGAGAATTGGGTAGGCACGGTGCTTTGCTAGAAGCCGACCATGTCTTGTAAATCGATAAGAACGTGGTACCGGGTACGCACGTATTTGGATAGTCCGATGACTGTATTTACTGCCAATATATCTAGGGATCTCTTGGGTCACCTCCCAAAGATTCACCGATGACATTTGACTCGAACAGAATTAATCTGGGATTAATTAAGAGAGAGAGAAAATTAATCTGGGATTAATTGCGGCAAGAATTTATCTGGGATAAAATTCGGATAGAAGAGAGAGAACGATTAATTTGGAATTAATCGATTAAATAATATATTAGATGTATTAATTGAAATTAGATTTCAAAGTGGAATTAAAATTGAATTTTAATTCGGGCAAACGAATTAATTTAGAATTAATTCGCAAGCGACTTTCGTAATAATTTTGCTATGCATTATTATTTATTTAAATTGGTTTAATTACGTCGCAACGGATAATTCATTTATTCGGAATTAAACGAACCCGGGCTCGAGCGAAGTTGCGTATTAAGTTAGCTGACTTAAATTTGGAATTTAAAAGTGGTGGGACCCACTTCACTTACATCATTTGTTTGACTAATGATGGAAGTAGTTAGGCTTTATTTTGGATTTGATTTGTTGAGTGTAAAGCTTGGATTGCTTTTACAACACACTAACCAAATCCAACACACAACCTAAATATAAAAAGGCTAGTTGACTTTGGAAGTGTAACTTGTTACTATTCACATCACTCACTTTCTCCTTCTTCCTCATGAAGCCGTGAGCTTCTCTTCTCTCCCATGGATTTTTGTTGCAAAAATTCAAGTATGCTAGCACATTAAGGAGTGAAAGAAGGTGATAGGGAGACTCACCCAAGTGTTGGAAATACTAAAAGAGGGCTTGGAGCTTCCATCTACAAGAAAAGGTTTTGAAACTTCTCATCCAAATCAATGTAAGTATTCCACAACTTTCTTGATTAATTCACATAATAATCACGCTTAGAGATCCCGTGGCATTTCTAGGACACTAACAATGATATCAGAGCGAGATCTAAGCTTGATTTGGATTCTAGGGTTTATAAACTTTAATTTGGGATTTTATGCTTGGAGTATGTATTTTCCTAATTGTTTGTTTGGTTGTGGTTGGATGATGATGAATTGGATTTATGCATCTTAGAATTTAAGAAAAATTGATTGGATTAATTATCCCCAAAATTCACACATTGGCCGAATGGTACCTTAGATGTAGCTCATGGTGATTTTTTGAATTTTAACAATTGGATATGTTAAATGGCATGAAATGAATTTTAGATGTTGAATGTTGATTTAATTGGATTGAAATCAAATTGGATGTTATTTTGTTGCCATTGTCGTGAGATATGAAGCATGTTGGAAAGATTGATTTTGATTAATTTATGTTGGACATAAATTAGATGTTTAACATGATTAACTAGATTAATTAGTATTTTGGAAATACTAGATTAATTAATTAATTATGTTAATTACACTTGAAATGGATTAATATGTAATTTGGAATGATATGTTAATCTAGTTTGTTGTATTTGGGCTAATGGGCTTGGTTGGGCCAAATTTTGGTCTTGGATCATATTTGGGCCTAAACCATTTCCATAAAGTCCAAAAATATGAAATTGGGCCTTTAATAATTTAATTGGGCCTAATTGACTTAAATTGATTTTATGGCATATGGTGATTCCTAACTTGGGCCTTGGCATTTTGGGTTTGATCCATAATGGCCAAAGCCCATGCCTAAAGAATCAATTGAAAGCCCATTGGACTTTAATTGAATAGTATTGGATGCTAATTGGGCCTTTGAGACCTGTACGACACAGAAATCGGCGACGCTGTTCCAAGCTCGCGGCCTGGTTGGGAGTACGGAGTAGCCCACAGGGGACTACACCAGAGAAATAAAAATGGAGTCGTCACCCGGCGTGAACCGGGAAAATGATTTAAGGCCGCACTCACCCCTCGCAAGAGAAGACCTCAAACCGTTGGGTTCGGAATGGTCTATTACTTATGCCACTTGTAATGAAATGATTTGTGCAATAATTTAATCGGATCTACGCGACATATGTTTCCAAGAGTATTCTATTTCTAAGTTCACATGCATGAAAATAAAGCTCATAACTAAGTTTGCATACATAGAAGTAAGTGAAATAAAGGCAAGCACACAATCTCACGAACACATTAAGTAGATAAATGCGGGAATATAAATAAATGATAACAGTAAAAGTGTCAATAATGAAATGATATGATTAATTATGTAATGCAAAAGAAATTACCAAAGAAGCGAATATGCATGAAATATGATGAAAAGAAATATGTTCATTGTATGTGCGTTCGTGTAGCATTTGAAAACGCGTTCGAACGGTGAACATAATGTTCGCATTCGTATAGCGTTCGAGAATGCGTTCGAACGGGATAAGACCTGATGCATGATAAAACAAAATGCATGCGCGTTCGAGTAGCGTTCGTAAACGCGTTCGAACGGACTGGGACAGATTGCATACGTTCGTGTAGCGTTCGGAAACGCGTTCGAACGAGATTAGCAAAATGGCATCTGAAACGACATAAACACATGCATGGATAAACAAATACACAATATAGGACCTCGTGTGCCCGATGGAACACATTTCATTTCAATCGAGTGCACTTCGTCCGGCGCGGTAAAACATCGTGGTAAAGGTAGCCTTTAGGCATTTCCCTCGAATAGGGGACCTTTAATCAACCCTAGTTATCCCATGCGCATTAAATTATCAATATATGAATGAACAAATAAATAATATAGGACCTTGTATGCCCAATTGAACACATTTCTCGTTCAATCGAGTGTACCTTGTCCGGCGCGGCAAAACATCGTGGTAAAGGTAGCCTTTAGGCATTTCCCTCGAATAGAGGACCTTTAATCCACTCTAGTTAGCCCATGCGCACTAGAATGCAATGCATGCGTAAATAAAGCAATGATATGCAAAGGATAAATGACATAATAAAAGGCGCGGCAAAACATCGTGGTAAAGGTAGCCTTCATGCATTTCCCTCGAATAGAGGACCTTTAATCCACCCTAGTTAGCCCATGCGCATTATATTACAATACATATAAATGAATGAGACATTAATGTGGAACTCCGTATATCCGATTAAACATATCTCACATTCAATCAAACATACTTCGTCCAGCGCGGCAAAACGTCGTGGCAAAGGTAACCCTTAGGCTTTTCATCCCTCAAAACGGAGGACCTTTAATCCAACTTGATTTGCCCATGCGTATTTCATTACAATGTAGAAATAAGTAACATGCGGAAAGTAAATAAAATACTAACCACTAAATCATGCTTAAAAATAAATAATGTACTAACGACTAAATCATGCTCAAACATAAGGTTGGATGAAATGAAATATGTGTGTCTCTCAAGTGGTACGTGGAGTTGTATCCCGAGTGCAGACCGCAATACCGTCCATTCAAATTCGGCTACGAAATTTACCTCCGGGTTTCCATCCGATATACCGCAAGAGAGAACACATATTACATCCATCCGGAAATCACATCATGCACCAATCCACAATACTCATGTGAAATAAAGTAATAAAATAAAAAAGATAAAGGATAATAAATAAAAGGGGTGCCCTCAGGTCTAACCTCTTAAGTCGTCTCTCGGAAGCGCTTTACACGGCCGTCGGAAGGGTTGATGCTCCGTAACTCCTTTATTGTTTCGCTGTTTGGGCTGCTATTTTTTACTCTGTTTTACGGTGTTTCTGGTCACGGTTTAGGCGTGATTCAGGGGCTATTTCAGGGATATTTTCGGTGGTTATAGGGGCTGTCTCAGGGGATGTTTCAGGGGCTGATTCAAGGGTATTTTCGGTGGTTAGGGGACTGTGTTTCAAGTGGTGTTTCACGGTTTGGAGGGGCAGTTCAGGGGGGTGTTTCACGGTTTGGTTGTGAGGCAGTTTGGGGCAATATTGCGTGAATGGACTGTGTTTGTGGCGTGAGGTAGTGAGTGCAGTTGACGTGAATAGAGTGTGTTTGTGACGTGAGGCAGTGAGTGGAGTTGACGTGAATGGAGTGTGTTTGTCAAGGGGTGCGTGAAGGGATGCTTTTGGTTTGAGAGATAGTGGATGTGGCTGTCTGTATGGGAGTTACGTTATGGGGCTGTTGGTGGAGAGGGCTAATGCGTGAAGGTTTGTGAGGGTGTTGGTGCGTGAGTGGAGTTAAGAGGGCTGTGAATATGCGGCAATATGGAGGGGGTTTATGAATGTTGTCGGACGACAATGGAGGGGTGTGTTGGACAGCAATGGAGGACTCTCTTGATTGTTTGTTCACGGCAAGGAATGGGGTTTTCGTGGATGTGCTTTCGACAATTACATAGAGAATGGAGTTCGAACAGGATCAGAACGGAGTTCGAACCGCAAGCAAAACAGCAAAGCAGTGAGCTAGGACGCTAAACAGTGAACCGGAGAAGTTGAGGAGCTGTACCCTTCCGACGTCCGTGAAACGCAAGCCTGAAAGTTGGCAAAAAGGTTAGACCTGAGGGTACTTTTCACACCCGTGTTTATGTAACTTTCGTTATTTATTTTGACTGTATTTTACTTATTTGTCGAATCTTGTTTGTGTATGATGTGTGTTGTGGGTATTGGATGAATGGAAGAGTGTCATCTCTTGTGGTATATAGGATGGAAACCCAGACGTAAATTCCATAGCCGAATCCGAATGGACGGTAGTGCGGTCTGTACTTGGGATACAACTCCACGTACCACTTGAGTAAACGGCACCCTCTTTTGTTTTGTGTTGCCTTGGTTTATTTATTTTTCGTCACTTAAATTCTGCATGTTGCTTATTTATGCATGACTCAATCGAGCGCATGGGCTTAGTAAGTGGAATGAAAGATCCCCTATGGGGAGGGGTTAAAGCCCTTTACCACGATGTTTTGCCGCGCCAGTTGATGTGTGTTTGGTTGGATGTTAGATGTGTTCAATCGGGCATACTTAGTTTGATATGATTGTCTTTATGTTTTTATGCATGATGCGATCGAGCGCATGGGCTTTGTAAGTGGAATGAAAGATCCCCTATGGGGAGGGGTTAAAGCCCTTTACCACGATGCCTTGCCGCGCCGGTTGTCGTGTGTTCGGTTGGATGTAAGATGTGTTCAATCGGGCATACTTAGTTTGATATGATTGTCTTTATGTTTGTATGCATGATGCGATGTGACGCGCATGGGCTTAGTATGTTGGTCTAAAGGTCCTCTCTTTGAGAGATCAAGAGCCCCAAAAGCCACCTTTACGGCAGTACTTTCCGCCGCGCCCCTTTATTTTGTTGTTTATGTATTGCGTCCCATTTCATGCATCAGGTCTATTCCCGTTCGGACGCGTTTACGAACGCAACTCGAACGCGCATGCATTTTGCCTTATCATGCATCAGGTCTCATTTCCATTCGAACGCGTTCACGAACGCCATACGAACGTGAGCATTCTGTTTCATTTCTGTTTGAACGCGTTCACAAACGCCACACGAACGTGAGTATTCTATTTCATTTCTGTTCGAACGCGTTCACAAACGCCATACGAACGTGTGCATTCTGTTTCATTCCCGTTCGAACGCGTTTACGAACGCTACTCGAACGAGAACCTTCTGTTTACCATTCGAACGCGTATACGAACGCTGCACGAACGCATACGGTAAACAGATCTCTCGCATCACATTACGACATGTCCATCTTAGCATATGGTTACCCCCTTTTTTACGCTACGCATTTGTATTACCCCTCTAGTTGTCTATTTCTGTTATGCGCCTACAATATTATTTGTCGTCATTTTGATTTCCTTTACATTACACGCAAATGTTACCATGACTGTTTGTGTTTATATTTACATGAATGATTGAATTCTTATGACGTTATGTGTTTGTTGTTGCAAAGGCCTACTTTTGAGCATGTGAATTTGGCAATAAGATTTGGTTTCATGTATGTTAGATGTAAACTATACTTTTAAGCATGTGAATCTAGGATTGTGGTGCACTTGGAAATGTATGTCATAGGCTTGGTTGGATTATTGCATAAATCTTTACATTACAAGTTGCATAAGTAAGGGACCATTCCGAACCCAATGGTTTGAGGTCTTCCCTTGCGAGGGGTGAGTGCGGCCTTAATCTTTGTCCCGGTTCACACCGGGTGGCGACTCCCTTATTCTCCGTTTAGTCCTCCGTTGGCTACTCCGTACTCCCAACTAGGCCCCCGAGCCTGGAACAGCGTCGTCCGTTTTCTGTGTCCCACAGTCTGGCGACTCCACTGGGGATAGAGAATCGGCCCCGAAATAATGCCTTGTAATGTATAGATTTATGCTTTAATTAACCGTGTCTACAAATGTGTGAAATGAGGGTTGTGATCAAAGGCATTTTGAGGCTAGGTAATGGTTTGGTGTCTTCCTTCACTCACTACCTTTCTAGAAGGAAAAGCTGTGAAGGCACCTAGATAGCCATCTACTCGTAGCCTATTGTGATGGACTAATTTGGAGGACTCGTTGTTTATTCCTGACACCAAGCGATAAGAGCCTAAGAGGCTTGGGTATTTAAGTGAGCCTCGCTCCACCTTCCCTCTGGGGAATCTACAACGGGAAATCCATTTGACAGTCTGTCACACACCATAGCTCATTGGCACGTACCTTAGTGTATAAAAAAGGGTGTGCTCACTTGGTTGCTCGAACCCTTGATTGGGGAGACCTAGTTGTGGGCCATCCTTCGCCGATGAGAGCCTTTGTCCATACTCCCACGAACCCATGCGTAGACCGGGTTGTATAGCCTATAACAAATATTTCCTTGTGCTTTAGGACCATTATCATTTGGATGAATTGGACTCTTTGTCAAAAATGCGAACTTGCTGGGCCATTTAAACTGGGGCAGGTTCGTATCTTATGACAATTAGGCCCAAAGCTTCTGAAATGATGGTGGGCCACACGGTAGAAGTTATTATTTTATGTTTATAATATCTTCCTTGTATGCTTATGTTTGGGAACATTGCTATTTGAATCCATCTGGGTCTTTTGTCATGAGATATGGGCTTGTTGGGCCATTTAAACTGGGACAAGAACATATCTTATGATCACGATTGGGCCAAGGTTTCTAAATAACATGGGCCTTTTATATTGTGTTACAACATTGACAGGTTCACTCTTATGACAGTTGTCCCAAAAGCTTCTAAAATTGATAACAGGCCGATTTGTTTGAGAATTTTATTGATTTAGTATATGTTATATACTTCTTATGCACATCATGCATACATATACCTTGTTAACACACCATCCGTGTCTCAAAAAGACACCATAGATACCGTTTGGGTTAGGGAAGGAACCAGACTCACTAAGAGAACAGTTGAAGCATGAGTGAATCAGATAATGAGGTGTCCCGAATGGATCAGTTAGAGAACAGTCTTGCAAAATCACTGAACAGTTACAGGCATTGACTACTGCTGTGGCTGGTATAGCTGGGTCTCGTACTGGGGGAAGTTCAGAAAATACAAGGCAGGAAGTGCCTCCGGTCAGATCGGGGGATGATGTCCCCACTTTTGAGGATGATATGGCAGAGTATGCAGCGGGCAGAATATTGGGGTCTCAGGCAGAGATACAGAAACTCAGGGATCAGGTTGAATCCGTTACCCGCAAGATGAGGGGTAAGAATGAAGATTTGCTAGATTATGAGACAATGACGTTTGAGGAGCAGTTGCCGGCGCAGTTTAAGATGCCGGATTTGGCTAAGTTCAATGGGAACGGGGATCCGAGGGTGCATCTCCGTCAGTATGTATCTGTTATGAGTTCAGTTGGCCTGTCTCAGCGCCAAGTACAAATGTTCGGGATGTCGCTCGAAGGGGCACCCGTAGTATGGTACCATAGCCTTGACAAGCAGATTAAGGAGGACTGGAGGGAGCTAGCTGATGCTTTCTTAAAGCAATATGTCACGGACCTGGAGATTGACTTGTCACTCCGTGACTTGGAAAATATCAAGCAGAAGCCGGATGAGAGCTTCAAGGAGTATGTGGATCGCTGGAGAAGCCAGCTACTGAAGATGCAGACTAGGCCCTCTGAGAAGGACCAAATCAAGATGATCATCAAGGGCACAAAGCCCTCTATTTACAGTAAGTTGAGGAGGATGACCTCAATGATTGTAGACTTCCGGCAGTTGAGGGAGACTGTCATGGACATTGAAGAGGAGGAAGCAGAAAACAAGTTCTTTGGCCTAAATAGGAGGCCTGTTGGAGGTATGTCAGGTACCAAGCCCGTGTTAGCGGAGGTGGCTGCTGTCCGGAACCGGAGGTTCTCTAACCTTGGGAGACCTTTGTCTAAGGTATTTGAGAAATTGAAGAGGCAGGGACTCCTAAAGCCTTTAGAAGCCAAACCTATCCCAAACCCACCACCACCACATTTCAATCTCAACCTTTACTGTTATTTCCATCAGCAGAAGGGCCACGACACTGACAACTGTGCCCGACTGCGCCACGAGATCCAAGACCTCATTGACTCCAAAAAGATACCTGACCCCGAAACCGAACAACCAGACACAAACAGAAACCCCTTACCCAATTACCGAGCTGTACCCCCACCAACCTACATGATTAGTTCTGGCCTTCCAGAAGACTATGTCCTAAAAACCCCTTCTACCCTGAAGCCTTTTGCCTTGGAATTTGGGACAGCAGCAGTGAGGGTGAACCTGAGTTGGGGAAGAATTTCTGGCTTGACTTCTCTAGCAGTGATGAAGAAGAAGTAAAGGGAATGACACGCAGTGGGCGTTTTTATAGTGATGTGGCGGATAAGGGCAAAGAAACCTTGACTGATGGGAGAGAAATGCTTGAGAATTCAGAGAATATTGAAGGAGATGTAGTGCTGAGACAATTGAGGAAGACAAGAGCTCAAGTCAGCATATGGGAGTTATTGTGTGCATCTAAAGAGCATAGACGGGCCATGGTTGAGGCCTTGAGTAAAATTGTTGTGCGGAGGATGCCAACCCTACAATGTTTGTTGGGGCTGTTCAGAAAGAGGCATTACAGATTTCATTTTCCGAGGATGAACTTCCGGCAGAGGGGAGGAATCACAACAGGCCATTGTTCATCAGGGCTGAAGTAAGAGGCAAAAGGACTTCATGTGTAATGGTAGATGACGGTTCATCTATCAATGTATGCCCTTTGAAAATTCTGACAAGGTTGGGTTTGAAGGCTACAGATTTGGACCCTTCCAACATGACCATCAAAGCTTATGATGATAGTAAGCGCGGTGTTGAGGGTACCTTTGTGGCAATGGTCAAGGTAGGGCCGATTGAAGATGAGGTTGAGTTTACTGTGCTTGATATTCCAGCTACATTTGCTTTATTGTTGGGGAGGCCATGGTTTCACAAGCTTGGGGGCGTGCCCTCCACTTTGCACCAGATGATTAAGTTCCCATTCGGGGGAGAGATTGTCACCATCAAAGCTGAAATAGACAATGCAGTCGCCGCCTTGGAAATACTGCCTTTCACAAGGTTCCAAGTATCAGCAACTTTTGAGGAGTGGGTGGATCCCAAGGTAGCCCGGATCATGGAGAAGATGAAGTATGAGCCATGTGAGGGCTCGAAACTGCCAGATTTCAGAGGCCAGACAACCAGAAGAGGTTTGGGGTACAAGTCTGAGGATGAGAAGCCAAAGATCAAGAAGAAGGGCATGAAACTGATGGAGTACTTTGTGAAGGCTTCGGGGTACCAAGGTGAGCCTGAACCAGTAGAGGTGAATGGGGTAGTGGTGCCCGGATTTGAGATCTTCCAGGACCTGTTGGGAGAGAAGCTGTTGGTTGAAGAGAAGAAGCAAGAGGGTGAGAAATGGGAGGAGGAACTCATGAAGCTGGAGACATTGACCCTCAATGAGAAGAAGGAACCTGAGAAAGACATTGTTGTAGAGGAGGAAATATCCGTAGATGATGAGGATGTTTACCTCCCAGATTTATTTGAGTGTACTCCTTCTTTTGCTAGCAATAAAGACAGTATTTCTGCTTACTTGGCTGAGTCTTCTCTTTTCCCATTACATGATCTAAGCATATTTGATATCAACTCCACTAAGAAAATGCCTTTAACCTTGGGACACCTGAGGATCCTAAGGAAATTTTGATTGCAAGTGAGGTTACTTCTGAGGAAAGGGAGAAAATAGAAGAAGTATTGATCAGGTATGCTAGAGTTTTTGCTTGGTCCTATGAAGACATGCCCGGGGTAGATAGAAGCATTGCTCAACATTCTATTCCGACTTATCCGAACATGAGGCCGGTGAAACAGAAACTTCGACGAATGAGACCAGAATGGGCTGAGAAGGTTAGAGAAGAAGTCAAGAAACAAATTGACGTGGGTTTCCTGGAAGTGGTAAAATATCCTGAATGGTTAGCGAACATTGTGCCGGTACCGAAGAAAGATGGAAAGGTCAGAATGTGTGTGGACTACAGAGACCTCAATAAGGCTTGTCCGAAAGACGACTTTCCTCTACCGCATATAGATGTATTGGTTGATAGTGCAGCTTTGTCGGCCATGTATTCATTTGTAGACGGGTTTTCTGGGTACAATCAAGTTCTCATGGCAGAGGAAGATAAGCACAAGACTGCCTTTGTCACCGAGTGGGGTACTTATTGTTACAAAGTGATGCCGTTTGGGCTCAAGAATGCAGGAGCTACTTATCAGAGAATGGCTACTACCTTGTTCCATGACTTGATGCACAAAGAGATCGAAGTATATGTGGATGACATGATGGTGAAATCCGAGACAAGGGACGGGCATATTGAGGCACTTGAGAAGTTCCTTCAGAGGGTTGACAAGTACAATTTGAGATTGAACCCCAAGAAATGTGTGTTTGGGGTAACGTCAGGGAAACTGCTGGGACATACAGTTGGAATGGGAGGAATAAGTAGACTCTGAGAAGATCAAAGCGATCACCGAGATGCCAGCACCGAAGACAGAAAGAGAGGTCAGGGCGTTCCTTGGGAAGATTCAGTATATCAGTCGGTTCATTGCCAAGTTGACTTCAGTGTGTGAGCCTATCTTTAAGCTGTTGAGAAAAGACCAGCCAGTAAAATGGAATGAACTGTCAGACAGCCTTCGACAGAATCAGAGAGTATTTGGTAAAGCCACCTGTTTTGAAACCTCCGAGACCGGGAAAGCCTTTGGTACTGTATTTGGCTATAGAGTCAGAAGCATTGGGAGCAATGATGGTACAGGCAGATGAGACAGGGGTAGAACATGCAGTTTACTATCTGAGTAAGAAGATGCTCCCGTATGAGGCTCGTTATCAAGAGGTAGAGAAGATCTGTTTGGCAGTAGTGTGGGCTTCCAGAAAGTTGCGGCATTACTTCCAGTCCTACAAGATCCAGGTAGTGGCAAAAGAGAACCCTTTGAAGTATCTGCATTCAGTGCCGTCGCTAGTGGGAAAGTTGGGCAGATGGTTAGTATTGTTGACGGAGTTTGACATTGAGTACCTCACCTCCAAGGTAATCAAAGGGCGAGCAGTGGCGGAGTTCCTAGCACTACAGCCTATTGAGGGGGATCAGTATAAGTTTGAGTTCCCAGATGAAGAAATCAGTGCTATAGCAGTTCAGGGATGGAAAATGTATTTCGACGGAGCAGTTAATTACAAAGGAGCCGGAATTGGAATTGTGATAGTGACCCCCGAGGGAGAAACTTTGCCCATGGCCAAGAGGTTAACATTCAGAGTAACAAACAACATGGCCGAATATGAAGCCTGTGCTTTTGGGTTGACTGCATTGATAGCCTTGAAAGCCGAAAGTGTTGAGGTCTACGGAGATTCGATGCTGGTAATCCGTCAGTTGCAAGGAGAATGGGAATTGAAAGAGGAACGATTGAAGCCCTATCTTTTCCACCTCAGAGAGTTGGCCCAGGCCATCCCCAATTGTAAGTTTCAAGCACTTGCCGCGAGAAGAGAATCAGATGGCAGATGCACTGGCCACACTTGCAGCTACTTGGGAAAATCCAGAGAAGTTAGTGATGAGACCATTGGTATTGACTACAGCAACAAACAGCCGATTTATGAGACAGAGAAAGTTCTGGAAGTGGAAATTGACGACGGTAAGCCTTGGTACCATGACATTCAGAGGTATCTAGAGCACGGGGAATTCCCAAAAGGGGCCGGCAGAAAAGACAGATTGGCATTCGAAATTGGCCTCTCAGTTCATTGATGTAAATCTAAAAAAAACTCAACATGCTTGATGTTGAAAGAGACTCAGACAGAGTTCAGTGAAATGGAAAAGAAGAAGCTCAGAAAGTGATGGAAGAGGTACATGTCGGGGTATGTGGTCCGCACATGAATGGGTTGAACTTGTCCCGCAAGATAGTGAGACAGGGGTTTTATTGGTCGACTATGGAGACAGACTGCGCAAGGATGGTAAAGCACTGTCACGACTGTCAGATACATGGCAATCTGAGTCATCTGCCACATACAGAGTTGCACGGGCTGTCAGAGCCATGGCCGTTCTCAGCATGGGGGATTGACATGATCGGGGAAATTCGACCGAATGCATCTAATGGGCATCGCTTCATAGTAGTAGCAGTGGATTACTTCTCAAAGTGGGTAGAAGCTGAGTCGTTCCGGAACGTTACAGCAAAACAGATGGCCAAGTTCATAGCACGGAACCTCATTTGTCGGTATGGTATGCCGCACCACGTGGTCACGGACAATGGGGTACAGTTTCAAGGAGAGACAAAGGCAATGCTACAAAGGTACGGGATAGGCCATCATAAGTCATCACCTTATAGGCCACAAGCGAATGGGGCAGTTGAGGCAGCCAACAAGACTGTAAAGACAATTCTGGCTAAGATGACAGAGAACTGCAGGGATTGGGCTGAGAGACTACCGTATGCCTTGTGGGGGTACAGAACGTCAATCAGAACAGCAACGGGTGCAACACCTTACTCTTTAGTGTACGGGATGGAAGCGGTACTACCGGTGGAAATGGAAATACAGTCTATGAGGGTATTAGCAGAGACAGAGTTACCTGAGTCAGAATGGGCCGCACAGAGATTTGATCAGTTAGCACTGTTGGACGAGAAAAGGATAAGAGCCTTACATCACATGCAGTTATATCAGAGACTAGCCCGGGCCTTCAACAAGAAAGTACGTCCCACAAAGATCAGAAAGGGTGATTTAGTACTTAAGCAGTCGAGGCCGTCGACGACAGATCCGAGAGGGAAATTCAGGCCGAACTGGGAAGGACCCTACATCGTTCAGAAAGTCATGGGAAATGGAGCAGTGAAGTTGTCGGACCTCGAGGGAAATGAATTCACAGAACCAATCAATGTTGACAGGTTGAAGCTGTACTTTGCTTGAGAAGACTTGGTCGCCAGTGGAAGACCTAACCCAACGGAATAAGAAAACTCCTGCATACATGCATACACGTAACCTATATTGCATCTTTTTGTGTTTGTTCTGTTTTGTGTAAACAGGTGTTGAAGACAGAAAAGAGCGAGGCCCATATCGGCTGAGGAGCGAGGCTCCACATTGTACCAGCTTGGGGGCGAGGCCCATATCGGCTGAGGAGCGAGGCTCCACATCACATTATATCAGCTTGGGGGCGAGGCCCATATCGGCTGAGGAGCGAGGCTCCACATTGTACCAGCTTGGGGGCGAGGCCCATATCGGCTGAGGAGCGAGGCTCCACATCCATCATGTCAGCTTGGGGGCGAGGCCCATATCGGCTGAGGAGCGAGGCTCCACATCACATTATATCAGCTTGGGGGCGAGGCCCATATCGGCTGAGGAGCGAGGCTCCACATTGTACCAGCTTGGGGGCGAGGCCCATATCGGCTGAGGAGCGAGGCTCCACATTGTACCAGCTTGGGGGCGAGGCCCATATCGGCTGAGGAGCGAGGCTCCACATTGTACCAGCTTGGGGGCGAGGCCCATATCGGCTGGGGAGCGAGGCTCCACATCACATCATGTCAGCTTGGGGGCGAGCCCATATCGGCTGAGGAGCGAGGCTCCACATCACATTATATCAGCTTAGGGGCGAGGCCCATATCGGCTGGGGAGCGAGGCTCCACATCACATCGTATCGGCTGGGGGCGAGGCTCCACACCACATCACATCAGTTTGCAGGCGAGGCCCACATCCTCAGCAGTATCGAGATGCGTCTCAGGATCGAGGTCCACTGTAGTATCAGCTCAGCTCGAGACAGCTAGCTAGCCAGGTAAGTAAAAAATGCATTGCATAGACTTTGATAGGACTGTCATTGTCACACACTGCACAAGCCCCATCAAAGTGGGGGCGACTGTAGGCATTGCTTTTTTTCGCATGTGAAACCCGATGATGAGTCTCAGTTGGAGGCACTACCTTTTTAGCTAAGGATATTGCGGGAAACGGAGGTCGGAAGGGGAAATTCAGAATAAGTGCGTCATCAAGTTCATTCCACAAGTTCACTGTCTTCGTTGGTGCTGCGTTCGTTACTTCGTTCGAACGTCGGGAAGATTGCGGACGTTCGTGCCACGTTCGAATTGGCGTTCGAACGGAGTCGGTATTTCTGGTTTTGCTGCTAGCCTCGCACCCCAGCCCAATTAGCCCCCCAAAGCCCATAAAACACATCCCAATTTAAATAAATAAACATTAACTAAATAAGATAATAATTAAATAATTAAATAATTAAATAAAACATATACCAAACATAAAATAAACAATTACCAACTAAACTAAAATCATGCCTAATTTAAATAATTCATATACTAAAATTAAAATAAGATATGCCTAATTAAAATCAATCAACCAATCAACTAATCAAATATTTGACTTCCTAATCTAATAAGACATCTACCAATTTAATTAGTTGACTTCCTAATTCAATAAGATATCCACCAATTTAGATTAGTTGACTTCCTAATTTAAAATATTTTGTCCCCCCTCAATCTTGTATATACCATTCCTATCACTCCTAATTTGGAAACTAATCTCTTCCTTGTGAGACAAGGGCAAACCCTAGCTCTCTTCTATATAAACATGCACTAACCTAGCCACCTTCTCTCTCCACTCTCTCTAGTTCACGCCATCACAAACAAAAAAGAGAAAATAATTTCCAACCCCTAGCTCATACAGATAATAACAAACAACTCTCTTCACCCCCACTCTCACATTACCGAAAACAACAAGCCCTCAAACACTCTCATATTCCTGAAAACAATAGCCTTCACACCCCCTCCACCACCAACACTCCTATCCCACAAAATAGAACCCCCCTAAGCCTCCACAACATCACCGAAAAATATACCCCCCCACGACAGCCCAACACGCCCCAAACAGCCACTAAAGTACCCCCGAACAGCAGCCCCCCCCCCCCCCTTCCCACCAAAACTGACCCAAACCAGTCCCTAATCACGCCCAAACAGCAGTAATTTACCTCTAAAACAGCAGCAAAAATACACTTAAAACATTACCTAAAATCTTAAAAAAGTAACATAAGAGACTGCATTCATAATCCTTAAATAATCACACACAACTGCACTAAGAACCCACACAAACTTGGAACAGTTCATTGAACGTCAAAACAGGTGGCCTGAGCAGTGAGCAGCAAAACAGAGGCCGAACAGGATCAGAACGGAGTTCGAACCGCAAGCAAACAGCAAAGCAGTGAGCTAGGACGCTAACCAGTGAACCGGAGAAGTTGAAGAGCTTACCCTTCCGACGTCCGTGAAACGCAAGTCTGAAAGTTGGCAAAAAGGTTAGACCTGAGGGTACTTTTTCACACCCGGTTTTATGTAACTTTTTCGTTATTTATTTTGACTGTATTTTACTTATTTGTCGAATCTTGTTTGTGTATGATGTGTGTTGTGGTATTGGATGAATGGAAGAGTGTCGTCTCTTGTGGTATATAGGATGGAAACCCAGACGTAAATTCCGTAGCCGAATCCGAATGGACGGTAGTGCGGTCTGTACTTGGGATACAACTCCACGTACCACTTGAGTAAACGGCACCCTCTTTTGTTTTTGTGTTGCTTTGGTTTATTTATTTTTCGTCACTTAAATTCTGCATGTTGCTTATTTGTGCATGACTCAATCGAGCGCATGGGCTTAGTAAGTGGAATGAAAGATCCCCTATGGGGAGGGGTTAAAGCCCTTTACCACGATGCTTTGCTGCGCGCGTTGATGTGTGTTTGGTTGGTTGGATAGATGTGTTCAATCGGGCATACTTAGTTTGATATGATTGTCTTTATGTTTTTATGCATGATCGATCGAGCGCATGGGCTTAGTAAGTGGAATGAAAGATCCCCTATGGGGAGGGGTTAAAAAGCCCTTTACCACGATGCTTGCCTTGCCGCGTTGACGTGTGTTCGGTTGGATGTAAGATTGTTCAATCGGCATACTTAGTTTGATATGATTGTCTTTATGTTTGTATGCATGATGCGATGTGACGCGCATGGGCTTAGTATGTTGGTCTAAAGGTCCTCTCTTTGAGAGATCAAGAGCCCCAAAAGGCCACCTTTACGGCAGTACTTCGCCGCGCCCCTTTATTTTGTTGTTTATGTATTGCGTCCCATTCATGCATCAGGTCTGTTCCCGTTCGACGCGTTTACGAACGCAACTCGAACGCGCATGCATTTTGCCTTATCATGCATCAGGTCTCATTTCCGTTCGAACGCGTTCACGAACGCCATACGAACGTGAGCATTCTGTTTCATTTCTGTTCGAACGCGTTCACAAACGCCACACGAACGTGAGTATTCTGTTTCATTTTTCCGTTCGAACGCGTTCACAAACGCCATACGAACGTGTGCATTCTGTTTCATTCCCGTTCGAACGCGTTTACGAACGCTACTCGAACGAGAACCTTCTGTTTACCGTTCGAACGCGTATACGAACGCTGCACGAACGCATACGGTAAACAGATCCTCTCGCATCACATTACGACATGTCCATCTTAGCATATGGTTACCCCCTTTTTACGCTATGCATTTGTATTACCTCTCTAGTTGTCTATTCTCTTTGTATGCGCCTACAATATTATTTGTCGTCATTTTGATTTCCTTTACATTACACGCAAATGTTACCATGACTGTTTGTGTTTATATTTACATGAATGATTGAATTCTTATGACGTTATGTGCTTGTTGTTGCAAAGGCCTACCTTTGAGCATGTGAATTTGGCAATAAGATTTGGTTTCATGTATGTTAGATGTAAACTATACTTTTAAGCATGTGAATCTAGGATTGTGGTGCACTTGGAAATGTATGTCATAGGCTTAGTTGGATTATTGCATAAATCTTTACATTACAAGTTGCATAAGTAAGGGACCATTCCGAACCCAATGGTTTGAGGTATTCCCTTGCGAGGGGTGAGTGCGGCCTTAAATCTTTGTCCTGGTTCACACCGGGTGGCGACTCCCTTATTCTCCTGTTTAGTCCTCCGTTGGCTACTCCGTACTCCCAACTAGGCCCCCGAGCCTGGAACAGCGTCGCCAGTTTCTGTGTCCCACAGGCGTGTGGCTTTGTTTTGGGCTAGGGATGTGTTTTAAACAGAGGTCCACAAGTACTCGAAGCTAAACAATCGAATTAAATTCAATAAGAATGTCAATTCCTACTCTTTCCCTTCCGCGTCCATTTCCTGTGACTTCCACAATTTAAAGAGGTAGTGTCTCCATGTGAGACTCATCATCGAGACTATATGCAAAAATGCAGTGCCTACAGTCACCCCCACTTTGATGGGACTTGTGCAGTGTGTGACAATGACAATCCTATCAAGTTATGCAATGCATTTTTACTTACCTGGCTCGCCAGCAGCCACCTTACTTGTCTGCTGCTTCGAACGGAGTTGATGATGTTAGTGGCCTCGACCTTGTGCATCTCATTAATTGCAACCGAAAACGAGTGCCTCGACCTTGGGACGCATCCTAATACCACTGACAATGTGGGTCACGACCCTGGGACTCATCCAAAACTAGAACTGATGATGTAGGGGGCATCGACCCTGGGACGCATCTCAATAACTGCAACCGACAACGGGGGCCTCGACCCTGGGACCCATCCCAATACCGCTGACAATGTGGGTCACGACCCTGGGACGCATCCCATTAACTGCTGATGATGTGGGTCAAGACCCTGGGACTCATCGTCAAAACTGATGCTGATGTGGGCCTCGCCCTGGGACTTATCCCCAAAACTGATGCTGATGTGGGCCTCGACCCTGGGACGCATCCCCAAAACTGCTGATGATGTGGGTTATGACCCTGGTACTCATCCCCAAAACTGATGCTGATGTGGGCCTCGCCCCCGGGACTCATCCCCAAAACTGATGCTGATGTGGGCCTCACCCCCAGGACTCATCCCCAAAACTGATGCTGATGTGGGCCTCGCCCCCGGGACTCATCCCCAAAACTGATACTGATGATGTGATGGTACATTCCAACATATTATACTGCCTCTCACGAGATAATCCTGATAGCTAAACATATTTTCGTCCTCAACGGATGCTTCGTGTCGAAACCAGAGAACCTTTAAAGTACTTAATACACTCGAATCCGCTCGTCTGAATGAGTGATCTGAACTAGACTCCTAGTGTGTGTGTTCCAAGGCTCTTTCACAACTTAATCCTTAAGTAAGCCAACTCGATGTTTTTGTCTCGGAGAATTGGATCAGTGGGTCTAACCAATCTAGATGTCTTGATCATACTCTATGATTACTTCCTCGTACTCAACATGATATGGTTTTCTTTTCTTTTTCTCATCTCTTTCTTTTCTTTATTTTTGAACTTTCTTTTTTTTCTTTTTCTCTTTTCTTTCTTTTCTTCTTTGACACACCTACCCTTTAAGGTAGCATTTCTCCCCATGGTGGTCCTAATACTCGCCCATGGGTAGCTTCACGGTTATCGGTTATAGGCGGTCTATTTTTCCTTTTCTTTTCATTGCTGAAACTTTTTATTTGTTTCCAACCATATCATATATCATAGCATAAGTAAACCAGAATGGACATCCAGGCAAACGGTCATTCACTGATCCGCCATCTCTTCAACTAGTCATCTCGCCGATCACTCAGGCTTTTACTGCTAAAATCCTATAATCAAGTGCTCGTGAGTTCAGCCGAGATCACCTACTCAGAGCACCGGATGAGAGCACATCTTGCACTTATCGTTTCTAAGGTTTCTCCCTACAGCACACAATATCATCACCGGACATATGCTTAACCATCAAGGATTTCTCTCTCTCTCTCTTTTTTCTTTTTTTTTCCACTGGCATTCTTCCTTTCGACCTCTGATAATGTGTGCTTCGCTCCTTGGATTTCTCCCTGAAAAACCGCTTATACAGTTTTGTTGCTCTTGCTTGTGTTTTTCCGCTTTTCCTTCTTTTCTTTGAGACCTGCGAACACAAACAAAACAACAGAATAAAAAAAAATGTGCGCATGTGATATGTACGTATGCATGTGTGGAGGTACTCCATGTTCCTGATGGGTTAGCCCCTCATTGTGCTTCTTGGCGCCATGTGCCTATGCATGTCTCTGGTCGCCCCTGGGTCTGCTTATAGTTTCCTCCTACCGGTTCTATTCTGGTGATTGTGTAGTTCTCTTTTGTTCGAAACCTGCAAACACAGAACAAACACAAAAATTGAAAGTACGTTACGTGTATGCATGCATGCATGGATTTCCTATCCCGTTGGGTTAGGTCTTCTGCCAGTTCTCCCAGTAACTGCTCTGTCTCTTCCCTTTCTCAGGCAAAATATTGCTTCAATATGTCCACGTTGATTGGCTCAGTGAACTCATTCCCTTGTAAGTCTGATAGTCTCACCGCCCCATTTCCCATTACCTTCTTGACTATGTAGGGTCCTTCCAGTTAAGTCTGAACTTTCCTCTCGGGTCTGTTGTCGACGGCGTTGACTGTTTAAGTACCAGATCACCCTTTCTGATTTTGGTAGGGCGCACCTTCTTGTTGAATGCTCGGGTCGATCTCTTCCGGTATAACTGCATATGATGTAAGGACTTCATTCTCTTCTTATCGAGCAATACCAACTGTTCAAATCTCTACGAGTCCCATTCTTGTAACTCTGCTTCTACTAATACCCTCATGGACTGTATCTCATCTTCCACCGGTAGTACTGTTTCCGTTGCCTTTCGAGCTTCTCCTTTTCTTAAACACTTCAGCTGAATGTCATTGGCTTGTCTTTTGTATAGTTATCCCTTCAAACTCACATATTGAGAAGCCACTTCTGAATGGCTATCTTGTCTTTTCTGCTTGCTTCTTTCGGTAATTCCTTGTGTTCTAAGTATCGCTGAATATTGTGATACCAAGGTTTCCCTTCGTCGACCTCTACTTCCAAGATTCTTTCTATCTCATAAACTGGTTTGCTTGCCATTGTCAACAATAAAGGTCTCATCACCATTGGCCACAGCGGCGGTCAAAGCTTGCAAATGTTTGGTGATCTTAGTAAGATTAGTCTCCAGTTGATCCATACGAGATCCCTCGTTAACTGATTCGCTCATGTTTTCTAATGGCTTTTTGACGAGTCTTCCCTCTTACCCCTAACCCAACGAATACCTATGATGGCTTTTAAGACACAAAGGGTTAACATGATGCGTGTATGCATGAGATTCATGAGATGCGTGCGATGTATGAGATATATAAGTCGGCCCATTATCATTTTAAAGCATTCAATCATACTATTGCGCGGTACAAACTTATCCTAGTTGAAAAGGCCCAACAAGTTTACACTTTTGCGATAACATGGCTAAACAACTTCAAATGATAAAAGGCCTAAACACAAAATGGCCCATTGGCATTTCAGAAGCTTTTGGCCCAATTTCCATAAAGTACGGACTCATCCCAGTTTAAATGGCCCAACAAGCCCATACCTCATGATAAAAAGTCCAACTGAATCCAAATGACGATGGTCTTAAGCATAAGCGTAAAGAAACAATTTCTACAGACTGGGCCATCGGCATTTTAGAAACTTTTAGCCCAATTGTCATAAGATACGAACTCATCCCAGTTTAAATGGCCCAACAAGTTCGCCTTTCTGACTAGAAGTCTAACTGAGTCCAAATGATTATGGTCCTAAGCATAAGCATAAAGGAAATAGTTTCTATTGGTCATACAACTATGGTCTACGTGTGGGTTTACGAGAGTGTAGACAAAGGCTATCGCTGGCGAAGGATTGCCCACAACTAGGACTCTCCACTCAAGGGTTCGAGCGACCAAGTGAGTGCACATTTTTTATACCTTACGGTACGTGCCAATGAGTTATGATACGTGACTGACTGTCAAACGGATTTCCTATTGAAGATTCCCCAGAGGGAGGGTGGAGCGAACTCTCTTAAATACCCAAGCCTCTTAGGCTCTTATCGCCTTGGTGACAGGAATAAACAACAAGTCCTCCAAATTAGTCCATCACAGTAAGCTTCGAGTAATGATTATCTAGGTGTCTTCACAGCTTTTCCTTATAGAAAGGTAGTGAATGAAGAAAGACACCAAACCATTACTTAGCTCTAATAATGCCTTTGATTAAACCCCTTCAACCCACGATAGACACAGTTAACTAAAGCACAAATCAAAAACACTACAAAACATTATTTCGGGGCTGATTCTCTATCCCTATAGGAGTCTCCAAACTGTAGGACACAGAAATCGGTGACGCTGTTCCAGGCTCGCGGCCTGGTTGGGTGTACGGAGTAGCCCACGGGAGACTACACCGGAGAAATAAAAATAGAGTCGCCACCCGGTGTGAACCAGGAAAATGATTTAAGGTCGCACTCACCCCTCGCAAGGGAATACCTTAAACCGTTAGGTTCGGAATGGTCCCTTACTTATGCCACTTGTAATGAAATGATTTGTGCAATAATTTAATCGGATATACGCGACATATATTTCCAAGAGTATTATATTTATAAGTTCACATGCATGAAAATAAAGCTCATATCTAAGTTTGCATACATAGAAGTAAGTGAAATAAAGGCAAGCACACAATCTCACGAACACATTAAGTAGATAAATACGGGAATATAAATAAATGATAACAGTAAAAGTGTCAATAATGAAATGATATGATTAATTATGTAATGCAAAAGAAATTACCAAAGGAGCGAACATGCATGAAATGTGATGAAAAGAAATCTGTTCACTGTATGTGCGTTTGTGTAGCGTTTAAAAACACATTCGAACGGTGAACAGAATGTTCACGTTCGCATAGCGTTTGAAAACACATTTGAACGGTGAAAAAAATGTTCACGTTCGCATAGCGTTTGAGAACGCATTCAAACGGGATAAGACCTGATGCATGATAAAACAAAACACATGCGCGTTCGAGTAGCATTCGTAAACACGTTCGAACGGACTGAGACAAAATGCATACGTTCATGTAGCGTTCAGAAATGCATTCGAACGAGATTACCAAAATGGCATCTGAAACGACACAAACACATGCATGGATAAACAAATACACAATGTAGGACCTCGTGTGCCCGATGGAACACATTTCACATTCAATCGAGTGCACTTCGTCCAACGCGGTAAAATATCTTGGTAAAGGTAGCCTTTAGGCATTTCCCTCGAATAGAGGACCTTTAATCCACCCTAGCTAGGCCATGCACATGAAATTATCAATACATGAAAGAACAAATAAATAATATATGACCTTGTATGCCCGATTGAACATATTTCTCTTTCAATCGAGTGTACCTCGTCTGGCGTGGCAAAATATCGTGGTAAAGGTAGCCTTTAGGCATTTCCCTCGAATAGAGGACCTTTAATCCACCCTAGTTAGCCAATGCGCACTAGAATTCAATGCATGCGTAAATAAAGCAATGCTATGCAAAGGGTAAATGACATAATAAAAAGGCGCGACAAAACATCGTGCTAAAGGTAGCCTTCAAGCATTTCCCTCGAATAGATGACCTTTAATCCACCCTAGTTAGCCCATGCGCATTATATTACAATGCATACAAATCAATGAGATAATAATGTGGAACTCCGTATATCCGATTAAACATATCTCACATTCAATCAAACATACTTCGTCCGGCGCGGCAAAACGTCGTGGCAAAGGTAGCCCTTAGGCTCATCCCTCAAAATGGAGGACCTTTAATCTAACTTGATTTGCCCATGCGTATTTCATTACAATGCATAAATAAGTAACATGCGGAAAGTAAATAACATACTAACGACTAAATCATGCTTAAAAATAAATAACATACTAACGACTAAATCATGCTCAAACATAAGGTTGGATGAAACGAAATATGTGTGTCTCTCAAGTGGTACGTGGAGTTGTATCCTGAGTGCGGACCGTTATACCATCCATTCAGATTCGTCTACGGAATTTACGTCCGAGTTTCCATCCGATATACCGCAAGAGAGAACAAATTTTCGTCCATCCGGAAATCACATCATGCACCAATCCACAATACTCATGTGAAATAAAGTAATAAAATAAATAAAAGATAAAGGATAATAAATAAAAGGGGTACCCTCAGGTCTAACCTCTTAATTCGTCTCTCGGAAGCGTGTTACACGGCCGTCGGAAGGGTTGATGCTCCGTAACTCCTCCGGTTTACTAGTTCAACATTTTCCTTCACTGTTTCGCTGTTTGGGCTGCTATTTTTTACTCCGTTTTACGGTGCTTCTAGTCACGGTTTGGGCATGATTCATGGGCTGTTTTAGGGGTATTTTCGGTGGTTACAGGGGATGTCTCAGTGGATGTTTCATAGGCTGTTTCAGGGGTATTTTTGGTGGTTAGGGGACTGTGTTTCATGGGGGTGTTTCATGGTTTTGGAGGGGCAGTTCAGGGGGGTGTTTCACAGTTTGGTTGTGAGGCAGTTTGGGGCAATATTGCGTGAGTGGACTGTGTTTGTGTCGTGAGTCAGTGAGTGCAGTTGACGTGAATGGAGTGTGTTTGTGACGTGAGGCAGTGAGTGGAGTTGACGTGAATAGAGTGTGTTTGTCAAGGGGTGCGTGAAGGGCTGCTTTTGGTTTGAGAGATAGTGGACGTGGCTGTCTGCAGGGGAGTTACGTTATGAGGCTGTTTGTTGAGGGGGCTAATGCGTGAAGGATTGTGAGGGTGTTGGTGCGTGAGTGGAGTTAAGAGGGCTGTGAATATTCGGCAATATGGAGGGGGTTTAGGAGTGTTTTTGGACAACAATGGAGGGGTGTGTTGGACGGCAATGGATGACTCTCTTGATTTTTTGTTCACGGCAAGGAGGGGGGATTTCGTGGATGTGCTTTCGATAATTGCGGAGAGAATTTTCTTTGTGTTTTTTTGTGAGAATGAGCTAGGGGTTTCATGGTTGGGTTTAGGCTTCTTTTTATAGGCAAAGGTTAGGGTTCCCCTTGTGTGAATAGGAAAGGAATCATACAATCAATGGTGATATCTCCTAATTAGTATATCACAAGGAAAATATCTATTTAATTAAGGATATGATTTGGCTTGATTAGGAAAATGATATATTTGATTTTATTTGATTTGTTTTATTTAGGTATGTGATTTATCTTGATTTTATTTGATTTCATTTAATTTAATTTGATTTAATTTAATATTTGACATGTGTTTTAAATGTTTTAATTATTATTGGATGTGATTTGATGGGCTTGGGCTAGGTGAGCTTGTGGCTTTGGTTTTGGGCTAGATGGGCGTGTGGCTTTGGTTTTGGGCTAGGGGTTTTCTTTAAAACAGAGGTCCAACAAGCAAACCTGAAACTAAACAAGCGAATTAAATCCAATAAGATGTCATTCCTGACTCTTCCCTTCCGACGTCCGTTTCCCGCGACTTCCACAATTTAAAGAGGTAGTGTCTCCATGTGAGACTCATCATCGGGACTTATATGCAAAAATGCAGTGCCTACAAGACCCAATTGGATTGGATTTGGAATCCAAGTCCTTAAAGGCATTATTGAAAGTGTAATTTTTTAATTTCGAATTAAACATGAATTAATATTGGATACAATTTAAATTGGATTCGAAATTGTAGTTCGATATAATTCAAGAATATGTACTTTGAGTATTTATTCTTAAACGAGTTGGACTCGGGAAAATCAAATCATTGTTTGAACATTGGATGGTCATTAATTCAAAGATTAATTAATTGGATTAGATTGATTGAATAGCATGCTTTGTGTGAATACTTGGATGTATTGTATGAATAATGTACATCGGATGGATATTAGATGGGTGGGGGTAATTTTGGAAATTGTTGTAATAAATTTAGAATTTATTAAATTGGACTTGCGTGTCCAGCCTATTATCTCTTTTCTCTTTGTATTTCTCTTCTCACCAATTCCCCTCAATGTAAATGAGGTTTCTTTTAGTATTATGTAATTGGGTAGAAGTAAGAATAATGCTAGCGGGAAAGAGGAAATGGAGCGATTTGTTCTAGGAATAATTTGTTATATATCCATCCGCATATCATTATTAAATTTTATCGCACCTTATTATGATTTTAGAATGCATATTTAAAGGTGTATGATGAGACCTAATCAAAGATAATAAATTGGTTTCCAATTTACGCGAAAAAAACCCTCAATACAATATTAAGCGTTTTTCCTTCCATTGAGTGATTCTCTCTCAAGATCCAAGATTGGCATTGGTTTGTTGGCCAAAGTCAAAACCTTTGTCCATCGCGGATGTGTTTAAACCGCATAAGCTTTGTTCCATATCGTATGTCTTGGGCGGTTGTGACTTGTTGGCCAAAGTCAAGGTCACTTCTAGTTCACCGACTTCGATTACAAAGCTTTCCCACTGTCAATGGGTCACGCTTAACTGGAATCATTAAGTTTGTTGAGCCAAAGCCAAGGCTTAGTTGATTTATAGGAAACAGGTTAGGAAATATATTGGATATATTTACATATATCGGATATATGTTTCGGACTTGGAGGTCCACCTAATGGATCTAGGAATTGGATGAGATCCAATTGATCTTACAGATCTACCTAGTTAAGTTTCATACAGCTTGTTAGCCAAAGTCAAGGTTGTGTGTTATTTAACGGGATCCTAGCCCACTAGGAAACTAGGTTTCCCGAGTACTCCACAGAGTGTTAGAGGCTCGCCGCAAATTAGTGGGAGGTTAGTATTAAATTTGCAATATTCATTTAATACTGGCTAATACGCGCTCTTTATTTTTCATCATTAAATGTATATATATTAGTTGGACTAATATTCAATTGTTGTTTTAATTAAACAGTTGGACTGTATTCAAACTGCTTCATTTGTAATTGGTTATATAGTTAGACTTTAGTAATCAATACATTTGAATTTAACCAATCATTTATAGTTGGTTATATAGTTAAACTATAGTAATCATTACATTTGATTGTACCCGAAATCATTGATTGGATAGTTAGACTATAGCAATCAAGATGACCTGAAAGATTAGCGTCAAATAACATAATCCTGGGTGAAAATGTCTTTAACGGCTTTAATTTTCCAGATTGGGAAAAGAATCTAAGGATAGTCCTAGGAGCTGAGAAGTTACTCTATTTGATAGAGAAACCTCTCGGGCCTAAGCCCGAAGTTGAGCAAATAGTAGAGCATGAGCTTTGGAAGACTCATCGTGATGATAACTTTAGTGCTCAATCCGTTATGCTTGCTGCAATGACTCTTTAATTTCGTCGTTAGAACTAAGGATTAGATCTTTATACCATGACGTTGAAATTAAAGGATCATCATAGATCTAACCTTAGATCTTAGAAGTACGAATTATAATAGAAGCTCTTTCACTCGCTCATGTCAGAGGGTATATCTATCGAGCACTAGGTGTTGCAGATGATTGTTGACATCGAACAGCTAGGTTAGCTGGGCATTACCTATGAGGCCGAGACTTCTATAGATTTGATCTTACAGTCTCTGCCCAAATGCTGGGGCGGGTTCGTCATGAACTTCAACATGATGAACCAAGAGAAAACTCTTGGAGAGTTAATGGCTATACTCAATGAGGAAGAGCCAGAGCTTCTAAAAGGGCAAGAAGCGCAAGGTGCATTTTACTTCGACATCCTAGAAGGCCAAGGCTTGTCCGAAGGCTTTTGGGGGTGTGAAGAAAAGAGCAAGGCTAAATCGTCACAGTCTTCTGGGAAGACAAAGGACATAACCCAAGATGTCTGCCTAAGCTATGGCAAACAGGGTCACTGGAAGAGTGACTACCGTATGGACAAGGCAGACATGAAGGAAGTGAAGGTGGGGCAAGGCTCCGGCTTCAGGTATGTTTGTTATAAACATGTCCACTACTAGTTTTAAGAATTGGATTTTGATACTGGATGTGGTACATAAATATATGTACTGATGTGTAGAATCTGCTGATTAGCAAGAGACTAGTTTTAGATGAGATCGACCTACAAGTCGGAAACGGGATGAGAAAGCTGTTTTGGCCGTAAAAACCTAAGTTTTGGAACTACCCTTATGGCATGTACTTAAATTAGAAGACTGTTATAATGTACCTAGTTTTACTAGAAACATTATCTCTATATCTAGTACAACTCGTTGCGGGTATACCTTTATGTTCCAGAACACTGGGTGTTTTATTTATAAAGATGATATTGAGATATACACATTAGATGTGAATAACGGTCTTTATATTTTGAATATAAATTAATCTCAAACATATAACATGATAAACAAAAGGCTCAAACTGAGTAAATCAGATGAGACTTATTTGTGGCATTGTTGTCTGGGACACATTAACAAGACTTGTATAGCCACACTTTCGAAGAATGGATAATAGGATGGATTTGATCCTAATTCAAATGATGTCTGCGAATCTTGTTTATTAGGTAAAGTGCCTAAAACACCTTTTAATGGTAAAAGTGCAAGTGCCACCAATCTGTTAGCCCTCGTTTATAGTGACATAAGTGGGCCCATGTCTAGCTAGGCTAGAGGTGGATATGAATACTTCGTAACCTTTACGGATGTGGCATCGCGTTATGGTTATGTATATCTTATGAAACACAAGTCTGAAACTTTTGAGAAATTGAAAGAGTTTCGACACGAAGTAGAAAAATAGACCGGTAAAAGTATTAAAACATTACAGTTGGACCATGGTGGATAATACTTAAACATATGAGTTTCAAGATTACTTGAAAGAGTATGGTATTCTTTCATAGTGGACTCCTCCCGGAACACCTCAGTTGGACGGTGTGACCGAACAGAGAAACCAAACTTAGTTGGACATGGTAAGGTTAATGATGAGTCGCTCTGAGCTACCAATTTCCTTATGAGGATACGCATTAAACAGTGCAATACTTATTTTGAATAAGGTTCCATGAAAATCTGTTAGACAGACTTCATATTAGATATGAACATGAAAGAAATCGGGTTTCTCATTCCTGAAGATTTGGGAATTCTGGGCATACTCTAAACGTTTGGATGATACCAAACTAGAACCCAAATCGGATAAGTGCTTATTTGTAGGTTATCCTAAGGAAACCAAAGTATAGTACTTATACAACTCACAAGAGAACAATGTATTTATTGCTCTCCATGCGGTTTTCCTCGAAAAGGAATTCCTAAATGCAGTGGTAAGTGGGAGGAAAGTAGAACTCGATGAAAATCGGAGTGATACTATTCTAGGCACCGATCCCTTACGGAACATAAACAGTTCATCTGGGATGAAACTGTACCAAAATCTTGAATACACAGGAACCGCGTATGTCGGAGAGAGTTAGAAAACAACCTGGGAGGTATGGGTTTATGATATCACCTCATGTAGATATTAATCTTATTGAGGAAGATGGACCGACTACATATGAGGAAGTGATACAAGGTATCGACTCCTTTTATGGCAAAGTACCATGAAGTCCGAAATGGATTCCATGTATACGAACCATGTTTGGATACTGGTTGATGCACCAGAAGGCATTAAACCTATTGGTTGCAAATGGTCTTCAAGGAAGACAGACATGGATGGCAACATACAAATGTACGCAGCTAGGCTTGTACAGAAAGGGTATCATCAAAGACATAGTGTCGATTACGACGAAAATTTTTCACCTGTTGCCATGATTAAATCCATTCGGATAATGCTTGTTATTGCTTCATATTTCGTTTATGAAATATGACAGCTGGACTCCAAAACCGTTTTCCTTAACGGAAACCTTTTGGAGGATGTTTGTATGCAACATCTTGATGGTTTTGTCGTGCCAAAACATGCAAACAAGGCTTGCAAGTTAAATCGATCCATTTATAGATTGAAGCAAGCATTGAATTCTTGGAACCATCATTTTGATGTAATCATAATGGTATATGATTTAATTCAAAACGAAGATGATTCTTGTGTATATAAGAGGGTTAGTGGGAGCACACTGACATTTATTGTCCTTATGTTGATGATGTATTGCTTCTCGGCAATAACATTCCCATACTATAATCGGTGAAAGCTTGGCTTTCATAAAATTCTCCATGAAAAACCTGGGAGAAGTAGGCTTTATTCTAGGAATAAAGATCTACTAGGATAGATCTAGAAAGCTACTGACACTCTCCCATAGCTCATATGTTATGAAAATATACGCGACCTGATGTCTCATATGCTTTGAGCATATATAGACGCAATCAGGCCAATCCAGGTGATGGTCACTCGATTGAATTAAAGAACATCCTTGAGTATCTTGGATGAACTAAGGATGCTTTCTGAGAATATGGGGAAATGAGAACTAGAGGTGACTGAGTTCACCACTGCAAGTTTCCAAACCGATAAAGACGACTGTAAGTCGCAATAAGGGTACATATTTAGTTTGAATAACTGAACAATGAGCTGGAAATCTTCCAAGCAAGATATTGTTGCCGATTAAACAAAAAAAGTGGAATATTACTGCAGCTGAGGCAGCAAAAGAAGCATTTTGGATCTATAAATTCCTAATTGGATTAGGAGTAGTTCTGTTAGCAGCTGAGCTGGGCTACAGCACAGGCTAAGGAACCGCGGTCTCATCAACGATCCAAGTATGTACTTCAACTGTTTCATCTGATTCGTTAGATCATACATCGTGGCGATGTGATGATCGAATAAATCACATCAGATGATAACCTTACAAATCCGCTGACGAAAGCTATTTCTCAACAGAAGTTTGAGCGACCCGTATATAGTTCAGGTGTTGGACACTTGAGTGATTAGCTATAGGCCAAGTGGGAGATTGTTGGATAATTATGACCTATAGCATCACTATTTTGTAAAGAACATGTTGTTCTTGTACAGAATTAACTATGTGACAAAGGAAATTGCTCTTTATCATTTGTAATTGGATTACCTGGATATATAAATGATAAAAGTCCATATGATTAGTACCAGATTAATAAGATATGAGACAATATTAATCAATGTAGGGTTTAATCATTAAATATACCTAGTCATAGTATTATCGAGACTGGACATCGATAATGCGGAATAGGCTAGTATTACACTTGTGCGCGTTATGGAAGCTTAACGGCATAGTTCTCATATATTTAGGTATTAGATACTCATTCAAGTGTGATAGGAGATTCTGTTTGCAGATGGTACGGGACCAGCTTCACTCTGGATAGACCCATCAGAATCTCATTGGTAGTATGACTATGTGTCTATGGGAATCCGAATCAGGGTAGGTGTATATGGTCTTAACCTGAGACTTGCATCGCTAATACTTGCGACAAATAATATACTTTGGTTTTGGTCGTCCGGGACTTTAACATGTTCTGTGTACGCCTCTTCTGGGTATACTGAGAATCGTAGTGTATTAGGTGTGATGTCAAGATGGAAGTACCACTTCAGTCATATGGAGATGATGATCATGTAGAGATACAGAACTGGTACTCTATAGTGCTATAGCCATCGGGAAAGTGTGACTAGGTCATGACTTTCCAATTATAAAGAGACTAGTTGCTAGTGATCCGATATATGCTTCGTACGGGGCAGACACAACTCCATCCTCAGGCCTAACATGTGATATCCGATACTGGATCGTAATATGTAATACTATGTATATTACGCCTGATATAGATTATATATTCCTTAAAAGAATATTTCTGGAGAATTGGGTAGGCACGGTGCTTTGCTAGAAGCCAACCATGTCTTGTAAATCGATAAGAACGTGGTACCGGGTACGCACGTATTCGAATAGTCCGATGACCGTATTTACTGCCAACATATTCAGGGATCTCTTGGGTCGCCTCCCAAAGATTCACCGATGACATTTGACTCGAACAGAATTAATATGGGATTAATTAAGAGAGAGAAAATTAATCTGGGATTAATTGCGGCAAGAATTTATATGGGATAAAATTCGGATAGAAGATAGAAAAAGATTAATTTGGAATTAATTGATTAAATAATATATTAGATGTATTAATTGAAATTAGATTTCAAAGTGGAATTAAAATTGGATTTTAATTCGGGCAAACGAATTAATTTAGAATTAATTCGCAAGCGACTTTCGTAATAATTTTGCTAGGCATTATTATTTATTTAAATTAGATTTAATTACGTCGCAACAGAAAATTTGATTATTCGGAATTAAACGAACCCGGGCCCGAGCGAAGTTACGTGTTAAGTTAGCCGACTTAAATTTGGAATTTAAAAGTGGTGGGACCCACTTCACTTACATCATTTGTTTGACTAATGATGGAAGTAGTTAGGCTTGATTTTGGATTTGATTTGTTGAGTGTAAAACTTGGATTGCTTTTACAACACACTAACCAAATCCAACACACAACCTAAATATAAAAAGGCTAGTTGACTTTGGAAGTGTAACTTGTTATTATTCACAACACTCATTTTCTCATTCTTCCTCATGAAGCCGTGAGCTTCTCTTCTCTCCCATGGATTTTTGTTGCAAAAATTCAAGTATGCTAGCACATTAAGGAGTGAAACAAGGTGTTAGGGAGACTCAGCCAAGTGTTGGAAATACTAAAAGAGGGCTTGGAACTTCCATCTACAAGAAAAAATTTTGAAACTTCTAATCAAAATCAATGTAAGTATTCCGCAATTTTCTTGATTAATTCACACAATAATCACGCTTAGAGATCTTGTGGCATGTCTAGGACACTAACACTAAGACCACTAGTTTCAGGGACAGGAGTGGCATGCTTTGGGGGACAACGATATGTAACGTCCCAATGTCATGGGTTTTCACTTCTGGCTCTAGTTAGGCGTATAGGGGGATGGCGATACGTAACGCCCCCATGCGTCAAGTTTTTCAACAGATATACAGAGCTTTGTTTTCAGAAACAGTTTCAGATTCATTTTACAGAAATAGTTTTCAGAAGAAAGTTTTCTAAAAAGTTAAGTTTTCAATAACAATAGTTTTACAAGAAACTATCAGCAAAGATTTTTATAAAGGTTTTCCAGAGAGATATCTGTTTTGAGACTAAGTAAAGATTTCAGAAAAATGAGATTTCATAATGTATTTCAATTTTTCAATTTAAAGACCGCCCACTCACTTAGATCGTATAACGGTCTAACCCTCATCCCAGTGTTTTATTTTGCATGACCCTGGAGGACGAGCTCGGTATGATGGATACTGATGGCAGTCACTAGAGGGTCTGAGTCCACCAGAGTGTATATAGTGTTAGAGTTCAGTCTGAGTCATGTAAAGTCATGTATTTTGCATAATATATAGTAAAGATTTCATTTGTAATATGTTTAAGTTTTCTTTTGCCATGGTTGCATTATAGAGAAGTGTTGAGTACATGACTTGAGTCAAATGGTACATATATCTTAGAATGAGTTTGGGCAATGGTCCCACGTTTGAACTATAATTGAGATAATTTAATAGTGATGTATACAGTCAGTAAGTCAAAGGCTCAGGGGAATAGTACGGCATATTCTCCGCCAGTAGCATCACCGAAATCGGGGATGTTACATATTTATTTGGCATAATTGAGTACCTAACTGGACTTTTTATCGACAAAAGTTATCATCGCCTTTATGGCTGGTTTTATATGTTTTGGCATAATTAATTCCTAAAATAAATTAATTGAGTAATAATGACAATTTATATATTATAAAAAGTGAGTTTTCCAAATTTGAAATATTAAAAGTGGATCCTCTAACCCCCCATATTTTATTTTATTGTTACAGTCCAATTTAAAATTTTTCAATCACTTCAAACAAATCAAGCCTTTTTATTTTTACTCAAATTGTTATTTTATTTTACTAAATCTATTCCTTGTGGATCGACCCCGGGCTTATCGGGTTATTTTATTACTTCGACAGTCTTATACTTGAGAGTAAAGAATCACTTTTTGAGCGTGTCAGTGAAAATTATAGAAAGATCAAAGGGTGATGTAAGATCAAAGGTCTAGAGTTGCATATACATGCTTATGATTTCATATAGATTGTTACATAAATATGATGGTTCATGGACGATTCATCATATTCATAATACATATAATTTTTTTTTTTTTGGATTATTGGAGTCCAACGTCCCACCGGGACAGATTTATTTAATTTGGAATCTGGTGTAAAATGGCTCAACCAATGTATTCCCAAAACGTATAAAATTTTTATAATTGATTAGTTGTCTAATAATAATTAATTATAATAATTATATTATAAAATTGAAATATGCTCCGATTATTCAAAGGAGGGCACGAATCTTATATAAAAGAGAGAATAATATTTTTTAGTTGTTATATCAACTTATTATAAATTAAACTTGTTGATAGTGTTTTTTGTAACAAGTATTTGAACAAGTTCGGCAAGGGCAGAGATGAGATTTCCTTTTGTTCAAGGGTCAGATGTTCCGAGGGCTTGGGTTATTCTTCGGCCAGGGAGAGAATTCGGACCCAGTTCCCCGGATCTGGCCGACCACAGGACACAGAATGATGTGAATCTCAGAGACCGACAACATCGGAGCCGAGACCGACCACTATAGCCCCGGTAGCTCGTTTCAGCTCTATCTTTCTTCCTAGACCGGGATAATGAGCTCGGGTATTTTAGGTCAGGACGGAGGTAGTTTACGTGGTTCGGCAGATCATTTGGCCGACATCTTGAAGTCTGACACACGATCTGGGGTAATTTGGACTTTTCCTTCTGGCATACACCACAGTTTGAAAGCTCTTTACAGGCTGGCTTCATTACATTGCGTGTGGCAGTGGAAAAAACAGGGTGATGTGATAAGCCGGTCAGGTGGCAGGTTTGCTTTCGGCGAAGACAGTCTTGGGGCAGAGAGTCTGTCAATCAACCGGAGATCACGTGGATGACATCAAGAAAGCATGGGAATAGTGTCGTGATTCTCTTAGTATATAAAGGAAAGTTAGTCTCATTTGTAGGGGATAGTAAATTTTGTAATGAAAGAGGGAGCACTACTTGTAAGAAAGAAACATAGACAAACAACTCGGTTCTTTTAGACCTTACTCAAAACAGGTCGGCCGAGCTCAGTTTGATAATAAAAAACAACCCCTCACTTTGTGCCCGTGGACGTAGGCTGGATTTGCTCCGCCGAACCACATTAAACTCTCTTTGTCGATTTTGTGTTCATTTTGCATTTTGCTATATTTGCTTTTGGTCTCCTATAACCAAACAAATTCAAGGTTGAATGAGGATTATCTTGGGAGAGTTATCTCAAAACTGCCCCTGAGACGAAAATCACACGTCAACAAAACTAATTTAATTTCCAGCAATATTATATGAAACTTGTCATAATTAAACTTTGTTTTAAGATGGAGGGGGGAGGATACCTACTCTCTGTCGTTATAATTTTGTAAAATAAATAAGTTATAGATTAGGGTTCCATTGTTCCAACCCAAACGTGAATTAATTTAATAGAAATTGTATAAAAACAATTAATTCCATGTAATTATAAATCTCGTTTGTCTATTATCTTAACCTACCTTGGTTTCTATATTAAAAATGATTAACATAAATTAAAATCATCTTCTATTACTTTAAGTTGTCCTAAATTTTGAGGATCCCTAGGTGAATTACTAAAATAGGGTCCGTATCCGTAAAATGATAAAATTAAAAAAAAATAAAGTCATGTCATATACTTAAAATTTTAAAGGGAAACTGGTAAAACTAGCCAAAAAAAACTTTGTCATTTGCCAAAATGAATCATAACGTTTGCGTTTTATCAAAATAAATAACTTCTCCGAAATCTATCTGAAATTTCATTTTTTTAATTTTTTCTATTTAAAACTTCGGAGATCCGAAGTTAGCACTTGGGATCTCCAAAGTTTTAATATTTTTTTTATTCTTTGAAATAAAACTTAGGAGATTCTAAGTTAATATTTTAGATCTCTTAAGTTTTAATATTTTTGTATTCTTTTGAATTAAAATTTAGGAGATACTAAGTTAATACTTCGAATCTCATGAGTTTTAATATTTTTTGTTCTTTTGAATTAAAACTTAGGAGATCCTAAGTTATTACTTCGGATCTCCTAAATTTTTAATTTTTTTTTATTTAAAACTTATGAGATCCTAAGTCAAAATTTTATATCTCCTAAGTTTTTAATTTTTTTTAATTTTTTATTTAATACTTATGAGATCTTAAGTCAAAACTTCGGATCTCCTAAGTTTTTAATTTTTTAATTTTTTCTATAAAAAATTAGGAGATCCTATGTCAAAACTTAGATCTCCTAAGTTTATAAAAAAAATTTGTTTAATACTGTAACATCCCCTTATTGGAGATGTTATCGGCAGGCGATAGACTGTCCTATCACCATAAGCCTCTAACTAACTCTCATACAAGACTCATAACTATGCAATGCAATGCAGTCTATAAGGCCCATTCAAGAGATGAATGCATAAATGATGAACTCAAACTTACATAACTGGGTTTCATGCCCGAAAATGCATATGTACAAAAACTTTTATAACTCGACCTATACAAATTTAACTTTTTACAACTACACTTATATTCCCAAGACCTGGTGACTGGCTAACTGCAACACTACTATCCGGCTTCTCAAAAACTCTGATGTCTGTGGTCGACCGATCAGGTTACCGACCTGCAAAACTCAAACACTGTTGTATAGTGAGTCATAAGACTCAGTAATTAACTATGCCCATACCTTGAGCGTCAAACACACACAAAGTCTGAATCTTGTTTCTATATTAAGCTGAGATGCCTATGTGACCATGCAATATTCACGGAGTCTGTGCCAACTATTTAATTCTTATCCATTTACAAACATTTTAATTATTACTGATCCTTTTATCTGACCACACACGTACTTTAAATCCTATTTACTGTTTACACTTTAAACATCTTTAACATTAACGTCAAGTTTCTATATTCCCATCTATTGTGTCAAATTTCATCACGATTCTGCTGTGCTACTCTGATATTTTTCTACTTTCCTATACACTCTTTGCTAATCTAGTTCAGGAAATTATTATAACTTTCTTACTTTTACTTTCTTGAAATATCATCAAATCGGTATTATAAAACGTTCTTTCTATTCAAATATTCAATACATTATCATCAATCATGTATATATGTATATGTAATCATAGTATCATGCACTTGTGTTTTACAAAATGCCCCTTATATGTAAACGTATAACACACACAAAAATCAATCATATATACATATAGTTGTAATCATGCTATTATGCATTGATGTCAGCTATATGCATCTCAAATGATTTCTAGAGTATATGATTTATATGTGTAACTGGTAAACTGCACTCTACTTTAGCATGCCATGTTTTTAGAAAATACTTTTCTTGAAAACTCTTTCTGAAAACTCTTTTTTGAAGCTCTTTATAAAACCTGTCTTTCTGAAATTTTGTTTTCTGAAAACAGTTTCTAAATCTGATCTCTGAAAACTATTTTCTAAAAATCTGATATCTCAAAACTCTTTTTTCTGAAAAACTGATATCTGAGTGTCTGCTGAAAAACTAAAGGATGGGGGCGTTACGTATCGCCGTCCCCCTATACACCCTAGAGCCAGGTATGCAAATCCATGACATTGGGGCGTTACGTTTCACCGTCCCCCAAAGCTGTTGGGATGTATGCCCTAGAGCTACATGTGATGTAAACGGTTTTATGTATTTTGAAATAAATCGATGCATATTCATTTATCAAATTGTTTGTTTAATTTTCGCATATTATATATCATCTTAAATACCCTAGATTACTTATGTGCCTTCAGACTTAATGTATGAGTGTCATACACACGAGGATTTAAGTCTGAAGTTAGTAATCTTAAATAGTCCATAGAGAGGAAACAAAGCGATACTTTATTTGTGGTTTATCTATAGCTGAGGTCCATTCTATACTTGTATGGCGATCTTGATCCGGATCGTCCATGTAGAGACATGAGAATGGAGGCACCTTGTATGATGCGATCATATAGGACTGGACCCAGATGGAAATGACGTTCTTAATAATATCCGTTAAACTAAGAAAGTCATTTCGATCTACTAGATGGTCATTGGTGGATTGATCTTAATCCTGAGTGTACTACGAACTCCTGCATGAGAGGCCATGTCCTTTGATTTACAAAGGTGAGGTTGGTGTAGCAGGCCCGACCAATAGCTACGTATTTTGGGGGCATGGTCTGTTGTGCAGCTGGGAACGTTTTTACATAGACATGGAGTTCACTCCTTCTTGCGAGAAGTAGAGGAGTATCTTTCTTAAGGGTTGATTCGGTGCTTGAACGATTTGAGCGCTCAAGTCTTTCTGTTACGAATAGAAATATTAAAATCATAAGGGTTATGAATAGATCGTTCATTAGAGAATCAATGGTACTTAAGGTAAAAATAATTAGAGGGGTATAACGGACATTATGACCCGACTCTAATTACGAGATACTCGTGAATGGTCAATTCGTATGTAGTGACTATATCGATGGACATTGACTTGGTTCGGCTTAATATATCATCTGTGGCAACGAGAGTGCAACTTCAGGATTTTAGTGCAATAACCCGGAGTTAATAATTCAGAATATTTAATTAAGAGCTTAATTAATACTTCAAAATTATTGGAGCTCGAAACCGTAGGTCCATTTGGTCCCCGTGCTAGCTCGATTTACTTTAGCGGATTTAATATAATTGGATGGTCCAATTATACACACACATATGTATAAATATTATTAATATGATTAATAATATTATTTATCACACTTGGAACCGTATATTAAAAGTTAATATATAATAAATGATTATATGATAATTATTTATTGTTAATAATTAAATTATATATGATATAATTTAAATGGATAATATTAAATTATATTTGATATAATTTAATAAGTCTAAGATTGTAATTTCCAAATTATGGATTTTGGAAACCCTTGAATTTAATTTGGAAGTTATAAAATTTTAAGGCATTAATCTTTGGTTTTTGTAACACCTTTTCCATTATGGAAAGTAAATATTGATTACATTCAATTCTTGCTACATGTTACAAAATAAAAAAAAAAATTAAAAGAGTGATTCAATGCCTTGGCCGAATTTACCAAGATGGGGAGGCTAAGGGTTTGTTTGTTTTAGAAACAAATAA